>LWMK02000027.1:0-116626 GCA_001693075.2 Taenia saginata | reverse complement strand
GTATTAGGTCACTTGGGTGGCCATCTTGTTCTAGCCGGTTGGTCGGCCTCCGGGCCGTGCCAACAGCCCCCAAGCCCTCTGTTTCCAGAATATACGTATTCTGCCCTAGTACTGCGCCTTTTTTTACCGTAAAGGGAGCCTCGGGATGCTACACATAATTTATGGTAGTTTTTTGACTACTCAAGAAAGCAAGGTCATATGTTGGAGAGTGATTTAATGTACCCTTAATACCCTACCACGCACCCACATCCAGCACAAATTTTATTGCTTTGGCATCTCGGAATGTAAGCATTACTAGATCACTCTGCTTTTTGGATGTTTTTAAAATTATATGAGGTTAAATAAAAAAAATTTCCACACATGAGTTTTAAGAAGAACGCGAATTAGTCGAAGATGTAGTTAAAGACTTATGCCGTTGTAAAACTAATATAAATTGTTATGTTTCATTTGATGTTTGCTACATAAGATTAACATTTATGCCACTCTGTGTTTACTCGTGCCCTTATTGTGTGAGCGTTTCTTAAAATACTGGCTGCTGTGTACTTGGCCTTGGGGGATGTCGGTTGACAAACTGGATGATGCTATTATCGAAATGCAAAAGCAGCTCTATAAGGAAGAGTATATGAAAGAATTGCGCATGAGACGAGGGGGGAAATTCTACCCATTTAACATCGAACCGATGCCAACCGAACGCGAACGTCTAATTAAACCAATGACTGATTCCGAAAGAGCCCTTCGTAAACAATGGCTTGATGATCAAAAACTTTCTCCACGTGAACCGGTGGATGTACCTGAATTTACTCGCAAGAACATTTTTCGAAGATCCTACAGTAAATTCTTCGATGGCTTGGCTGGTATCTTCAGACCGCTTCTGGTAAGGAAACCATGCTTGATTTCACTATTATAGGGTCAAAAATACACCCCCGTCCTGCGAAAGGCTCTTCCGCTGGTTCTCATTCCCTATCTTGGCATCTGCACCTTTTGGTATCAAATAAAGTATTCGCCGAGGGTATGCATTACTTTCCTCTTAATAGCCTTTTCCTGTAGACCTGGGAAACTGGTTTCAGGGGATTTCGCGTCGAACGACTTAGACGTCCAGTTACCCATCCAGTAAGATTCTTCATATTTACACTTTCTCCTTGTCTAGGGTCAGCCCGACTTCCCCAACTCGCCGAAATTGGAACATCACTTCGCTGATGAGGGCTTCAGCGACAGAAAAATTTTCCTTGGTGACAAGTTGGTCACAAGCGGCCGTTGAGTTTATTCAGAAGTTGTGAATTTGGATTGTTTGGCTTAGCCAGCTATCTAGACAATAGAGTTCTCTAACTCATCTGTTGTGGTTCGCTTCAATATCGAGAGGATAATTCGCGTGTCGGTTAGCTCAAAATCTACCTACACTCATGCTTTATAATCGTTTCTCATCTATGTGTATTGGTTGTGTTGAAATGTATGGCTAGTGTACATCAAAAAGTTTTTATCACGTAAATGTATTTCGGTTCACATCGAAGATCGGCGGCTTTCAAGTTATGCGCCTAGTATTTTCGAATAAGGTTAGCTACGAAACCCAGTTCACACCGTGGTCCCTGCTATCATCCAGTGAATTGCAATTCATTTGAGATCGAAAATGATGGCCAGGACTGATTTTCCAACACCGTAGTTGTTTATTGCCGGGTCATCCCTATCTCCTAATAGTGCTGCCCGGCACTTGCAGCCACTCGTCACGACTTATCTCTAATTGGTTCTTCCCGGACAAGAACGCGAATGTGCAATGTAACGAGTTTATCTGTGAGGTGTACGTGAACTATGCAAAGGCTGTGGTGTAGGACAAGAGTGTCTGGCAGCTTTCGTTGTTTACAATGAAAAACGCCCCGCTGATGACATTTTGAGTCGTCTTGCCATGGCTTTTGGGTCGTCGCATTCGGGCCATGGTATTTTTTCTTTGTTTTAGCTTTCAGGGCTTTGAGCTTTTTAATTCAGAGTGTTTGCTGAATAATTGTACTTTCCTTGGGGCTGGAGTACACAGTTGTGACCGGATTGAGTTTCGGATTAAGCGAATAGGTTATGGATCTGCAGATAGCGGAGTATAGGAGGCGATTTTTTGATGCAAACTAGTCAAATTTTTTGACTGGGAGGCGTTGGGTTCCCCTTGATTAGTTAGTCCCGACTTCACGTTGTGCGTTGCGCGCATCGTTACTCATAAATTTAAGTAGCATGGTTATTTAATTCTGGAAAGGCCAAGGGTTACGGGGCGTGCCGATTTCGTCGATCCCACTTGCCACACTAAGGGTGTCTGTAAGCATAAATTTAAGTAGCACAGTAAATTCTCAAAGACATCTGCCAGTACCCTATGAAGCTACCAAACTCGAATGAATGTGAACAGTATAGGTGACATCGTGTCATATTTACTCGCTGTGTTAATTAAGGAGCCATCAATCCAATTTTAAGAACTCTTTGGAGAAGGAGATGTTTATCTATGGGTGATCAACTTTGATAGTTCTTATTTGTTTAAAAAAAGATTAGCTATGGGCACTGCCTTGCAAAACTCAACCAATTTATTTATTTAGCATTTAAAACAAAATTTCTCTTCCTTTCCATAAGGTAACGATCAAATTCGTTTTAAAGTTTGCATTTCAAGCAAATTTGAGTTTATTTTCTCATCTACTAAATGAAAGTGTTTAGCGTTGTAATTTGACCACTTCTATTTTCTCCGTCTGGCGTGGCACGCGTCGCATGTAAATCATAGTTAAGACGGACGAGATTTTGAAATTCCTCCATCGTCGGATTTCTTTGGTTAAGCATCGCCCTTGGCAGAGGATTAAGAAAAATCCTAATTCAAAATCAAGTAATTATCATCCTTACTGCTAATTATGTCGCTCCCTCCTATTAAAGCCTCTAAGAAAGAAGAAGAAGAAGAAGAAGAGATTTTAAGTGGGATTACTTCTATAGCCTACCAAAACATACAGCGGCATCTGTCATTTCGCAAACACAAATTATTCCTCCAATTTCCCGACTTGATTATCAGTAGCATTTGTTCTTTATTCTAAAGGCAAAACTACGGTAAAGGTTCAGTTATTTGTGTAATACATTGATATTTTTTCAACCCTTTTTTTGGTTTCGAGAACACTTAAGGCTCCGTCTTTGTGCTTCTGTTGGGCGACAGAGCTTCCAAATCATGCCAATATCCTTCCTCCTCCCCGCAACGACTCTGTACGTCGGCAATCCATACTCTGTGCTACTATTATTTCCTCAGAAAACGCTGAGAATGTTGGTCAAATGGAGTACAAAACGATTTTTTTTACTTTGTATACTGAGCTTTTTTTTCTAATCATGCAAGGCCACCTCAATACAACATTGTACCCTACGCTAATGGGTAACACTGGAGAAACTTCCATCATGTCGAGCTCTTCGGGCGGTGCAGCTATTTGATCCACCAATAAGTTGGTCTCATTCAAAACCGATTTTCATTTTAGCGTACTGATAAAACTTCAACGAAAAATCAAGCAATCGGAAGGATTCTATTTTTGTAGAAGTCCCGGCAATTCTAGTTGAAATATCATATCAGCATTCTGTATTAACAACGACAGTGGCAAATCTAACTTAGATACCAATGACATTCATAAAAGCTCGCTTTGAAAGGGGCAACTCTATCTTTAACCACGCCATTTGAAATGCACTTGATTTATTAAAACTTGCTTTGGTTTGAGCTACTACCGTTAAAGGAACTTTTTCCCGGGCGTACAGCCTGTCTAGGAACAGGAGCTGAAGCCCACAAATGTGGCTTGTTATTGCCTCGATTATTTCCCAGACCCAAAAAAACTACAAGCACCCACCCACTCGCACAAGCAGTATATGACCGTCCTTCATGCTCGCACCCGCGCTATCTTTGAAATTTGATGCGTTTTTTCTCTCCCTCTTGCGCTCCTGCTCCCAGCTGTTTTCATCTGCTCCATGGAACACTTTCGGGATACGATAGTTGTGGCTCCAGTGCCCAAGTTTGATGCTCTCCTATTTCATATTTTCCCCCTGTCCTGTTATAGAGAACGCCTTTTAGCATGGAAGATATCTGTGACCCATTGTTCGGTTAGTGGGGAATTTCCTTTAAACTTGGCTGAAACCGACCACTTACGAGAGCCTTTAGTCGTCAAAGCAGTCTTGCACGTGGTATGTGTAATTATTCCAGATCAGTTAGCTTTCTGTTTCACCCCTATAGATGATTAACCTTTTATTGCATCAGCTGCCGACCTTTGACATCGTTTAAGGTAGTAAATAAAACTCAGACCAAAGTCTCCTCAACATGTTGGTTATAATGGACAATTCATTTGATTACCTTTATGAATTGTGGAGGTTCCAGAATTGAAATGGCCTCGTGATGTCCCAAATCAAATTACAAAATCTGTGGTTTTTTTTCAAAAACCTGTCAGATTTGCTCCAAATAAAACAGGGCACATTTTCTGTTGCATTGGTTTTTTGCCCCAGGTTCACCCACAAGCATGTGGAGTACACTCACGTTGTAAGTCAATCCATTGGAGAGGTATCACTAGATCCAACTGAGGTAGAGTATTACGTTTTGTTGCAGAGTCAAATCTATTGGCAGTAGTATATGCAGGGAAGATCTGACACTGGCAAAATGAGAAGGAAAAGAGAAGACAATATAAAGGCATCAGCCACATATGGTCAGCAAGGAGAATTTTCAAAGTCGGGACTAAGATTTTTTTTGTCATCTACTCGAAAGTGTGCTGTTTTCCTAAGCCAAGTGAAGCGAAAACCCAGTTTTCGGGATCGAAAGTGGTATTTTCTTGTAACTTATCAAAATGATGCAATGACACTGATGACATGATTGTGTGCGTTATCATGAGACGTGATAAAGAAGTCCTTAACGAGATACGGGGAATCTGTCAGGCGTCACATGAGCTCACTGACTCGACAGATAAGCGAAGCACTTCAGAAAATGGTGCATTGACAAGCCTGACCGATCTCTAAAAACTTTGTGAGTTGTGAGAACATGCACCTGTGACATTTGTTTTGAAAGACATTTGACATGGTCCGTGATTGGTGATGGAGTTTTCGCAAGCAACAAATTTCTCTTACAAGTCCTATTTGGACATTATAAATTAATGCGAAAGAATGCTCCCAACTTTGAACAGTTACCGCAAGCTTAGTGCCAGATAACTGGATTTGCTGTGTGGGGTACGATCAACCACGTAATGGATACGATGGTAAGCAATCTGATGAGATTGGCCACGAAATGCGTCTCTGAAGCTCGAGATGTGAAAAGGGCAATTAAAATGACCTGCTGAATATTGTGTGTTGGCATTACATCGCATCGTTGCATTCAATACTGATGGGATCAGAGTTGAGCATTCTGATGCTGGTAATTGTCCCTCCACAGTCAGCGTTAGCCAAAATTTACAAAAAAGTGTGGGGATTTCGGATACCTAGGGACGTGAAAGGGAAGTTTTGACTTCTTTGAGTTGGGCCAAGAGGCAAGAAGATCATGGATGTAGTTGGAGCAAAATATTTGAATCCCTCCTAGAACAGCCCCAGCTAGATCTCAGGACTGATAAGTTTTAAGACACAAGAGAAAGAGACGGTTATCCCCTGTAACCATAAATGAGGGTGAGGCAACTATACGAGTGATTTATGGATAAAAAGCTCCATCAACCCTCTAACTTAATGTGGATGGGCTTGAAATTCAGTTGTTCCTAATGCCTGCAGCATTAAATTTGTGTAAAATGGTCTATTATATATGCAATTTACCACCGCATCCTCAGGTGCGAGGGTAGAGTTTGGCTTTCAATCACACAGGAGAGCTAAAGGTATCACAGCGTTGATTCAGCGAAGATTATCTAGAGCGTATTGCTAAGCTGTGTTGGAGGCCATCAAGGCTAAATTGCTTATTTTGGAATCACAATGAGCCTTAGAGGAATGGGACTGAGCTGTTTTACCACCTAACTTTTTTTATGTGGATTTTTTGCCCTATATTTTCATGAAAAACACCAAAGCTGCAATTGCTACTTACGTAGTATGCACATACGCCAAGCGAAGGAACGGACGAATGTGATTATTAAAACGGTTCTTTCCCCTCAAGAAAACTTGCAAGTCTATGCTACTCTTCCCATCAGGTGAAAAATGCAGTATATTCCCACTACAACTCGGGCCTGTCTCGATGTGATTTTAATCTCCATGGGACCGTAAGACACTACCTCTGGGTTACCAAATGGGTAACACCATGCTAAGTCTTTTTACCCCAAGGCTTTTAAGCTACAAGTCCAGTAACTATATTGATGCAGCAGTGGCTACATAAAAAAAAAAACAAATTCACATTTTAATCCCTGATATTATTATTTTTTTTACAGAGGTTCGAACTCTATCATTGCCTGACCATACACAAACTCCAAGCGACATTGAGTGGAAGTTGAAATTTATGTTACTGATTTCCTGGCTTACTTTGCGAGTGGTAAAGTGAGTCGATAAATGGGTTAAAGGTACAAAGAAGTCCTCCTCACCTTTTCAATGCCAACTTTAAATATGCAATGTGGATATGGTTTTTGCTAGAAACCAATAAGCCTAGTCAAACACTCTGTCAAGAGGACTCGTTGAAGCACAGCGACTCGAGGCAGCTGTTTATACAGTATCGTATACGGTAACAAAAGGATGCCTTGTTTATGAGACGAAAGTGATTTCGTATTTAGGATTTATAATGCGCTGCAAGTCGCTTAATGCCATTGAGGAAAAGTTTGGTATTAAAAAAGGGTTAGAATTGTAAAGTGTTTCGATTAATTTTAGTAAATATTGATAAAATTGATTTGGAGTCGAGAGGAAGCAATTAGGACCGGAAGTGCCCCTCCTACTTCCCAAATTGGTTTTTCTAAAAGGGACTGTGGCCATGTCTGCACCATTTTAAGCTAACCTTCAGAATATTAAAGTCAAATCCGTAAACCAGCAATTTTATTCAATAAATTTCAGCACATTTTCGTTCTTCGTCAGCCCATCCAAGTTTTTACCTGCCTCTACTAAACCTCTCAAGGTGGCTGCCTAGCTGTCACCGCTATTTATGCACCTATGTTTATGGCACAGATAAACGTAAAAGCAATTGTAAAATATCCATAGGACGCGATGCATAGTAACCTAAAAGCATACTCCTCTGTGCCTGTTATTTCAAAGCCGCAATAATGTATTGTAGCATTGCATTGTGTTGGAGTATTTAGCAGTACCTTGCCGATGGGATCGGTACGACGGATGTGCAATGCCTGAAACTGGGAAACGCAAGAACAAGAAACGAGCGTAGAGTAAGGAGTCCATTACCTGCGCCACCTTAATGCATCTGAAGTGATAGACTAGAATTTGATGAGGAAATAAAGAAAGCTCGGGTAGCGTTTTTAATTATATTGGGTCTAAAAATGAGTTACAATGTGCCTCAACGACGGCGAGAATTTGGGATATATCAAAAGCGCACAAACGGAGGAGCCTTCAAATAAAATGAAAGAATGTTAATCCAGTAGTAGACATTTTTTAGGACCCCTTATTCAAGGGTATCAAGGGATCCATCAGCTGTGTCAAGAAAAACAGCAAGAAAGGTTGGGCACGTGATTGCTTTGGAATGATATCCCATAGGCATGAGATGAAACATAGGCGATCGTACTGAATCAGACTCCCATTATCAGGTTTTTATACAAAGATAATTAAAGCTGCTGAACTGCATGATTTTCTAGCAAATCTGTTAGCCTTGTTGACGCATACAGGGCGAGAGTACTAAAAAAATTCCAGGTCACGGTCACATATGGATACGCTTTCTTTAAAAAAGTTGTACAGTGATCATTTTCCAGAAGTCCTTTGATTTTGATGCCTTGGAAACGATGAATCGATAGACCGCTGTTCCTGGGGATGAAAAAAGGTTCCTTAAATATATATTTAGTATAGTGGACATCACTGAAATCCACAACCCTCTTCCAAAGAGGCACAAGCTTGCCAACTCCACTTTAGGAAAAAAGTTTGCCTCCAGAATAAAAATAACTAGCTCCTAGCTGTACCCTTTTATCAACAATTTAATTCCGTTCCCTTACTAACTAATTTACCTTTGACTGTTTAGCATAACACTAGGAAAATGTTGCACGCATCATTTGCACGAATAATGTTAGAGCGGTGCACAGGACGGGATTGAGGCAATGCCTCTTTTCACCTCAGGCGAAGCATAAATTTCTCACAAGTAAGTATTGTGGCAGCGTGTAGGAGGCCTTGCGTTAGCCCCCAATATTACACAGTAATAAGAATGAGTTCTTCTACCAACTGATTGTCTGGCCCTGACTATTTCTTAGAAAGGCATTGTTCCTTCCCTTCACACCTCTAAAATTGATTTGAGAATAGTCTCTTTACCATAGAGGAGGTGGAGTACACTTAACAATCCTTCCATCGACGCTAAAGTTTATGGCTCTACAATCAATTTAGGCGAACCAGCTCCAGGTTTGACGTAACAGTAGTTAAGCCAAATGTGTGGCGATACGTGCCAAAAGAGAATGCACTTGGTAACTTTGTAAGTCTATTTTCAGATTCGGCAGCGTAGTGCCACACCAATCACTAAAGTATTGCCCGAAAATGTGGAGGAACTATTGCAGATGTGATCCCAATTTTCGAGGCACTTTGAGCCACACCTCATTTTTTGGAAAGCTCTCGTTTTCATAATCATGGCTGCTTTTAAATGACTCGATTTCTTTTCTTGTAAATCTAAGCCAAAGTGAAGGGACATTCATGTAATTTTTCCCTGATTGTGATCCAGCCACAGCTTTCTCGTTCCTCTGCTAAAAAATGGGATCGTCCCACAATCCGACAATCTACGATCAGCAAAAGATAACTTTAGACCTATTCGCTTAAAATCAACTTAGGATTAAAACCTAGTAAGCGATTTTCTGCAAATACTTATAGCTGTTTGGGATTTTTAGAAATTCCCTTTCCCTCTGATCAAGGTAGTAAAATTACCGTGGCATGTATTACCGTCCTATTCTGAACCTCAGCAATACCTCTGGACAACTTACGAGGTCTTTTTTCACACCTTGTCCACAGCGCCAACGACGATAGAAATGATTTTAAGAATTCACTGATAAAACACTTTCTCTTGGCAATATTTCTAACTAAGAAGAACAAGTACTGTGAAGCACACAATTAGCATCGGTGAGGCTAGACCAGTGTGGTATCCACCCAGAAGCGTGCCACCTCCTTTACTAATAAAAGGCGAACCTTCCGTTCGGCTGGATGCTCAAAGGCGAAGGCACAAATATCTCAGATTTCCCATTGACCTTGTCGAATGCTCTGGTAAAATAAAAAGGATGGAAGCCCTCGTCGATGCATTCATTCTAGAAAAAAATACTTAAGTAACAATGGATGCTGTTTTTAACTCTCTTAAATAGCTTGATTTAGTGGTTCTTCACAGTAACGTTAGAGGCCTTAGTAAGTGGAGAAGACTGAGATAGTTTAGCAAACGACGGTCTGGGCTTTATTTTATGGGTTCTACTGAAATATAAACCATAATTTTCAGACTACAATGCAGCGACCACCTAAAAGTTTAATGAAAACACCTAAAACGAGACGAATTTCCAATCACTGCATAATAAACTAAGAAGACCTGTTTATTTTCAGCTGAAACATTTAAAAATACAATGGTGATTTGAAACTAACCTCCGATCGCTTGCGGGTAACAGACATGATACTAAATTCAATGAAAGGCCAGCTTCTACCACACTCACTCGCATTTTTAGGACGCACTGACTGCAGACCTATAGCTGGTTTTCCTTTGTCTTCTTTAACTGGTGGATCTATCGATACGGAAATCGCGGATTGTGTACATCATTCAAGGTGCTATCCTCGGAAGGATACTTTCCTCAGAACTATGGGGAACATTCAAAATCTTAATGGCATCCACAGCGCCTGGTCATGGCACTGCTGAAGGCTTTGAGATTTGCGCGTAGAGCTACAGTCCATGCATTTACTGGAATTTCGCCGCTTAAAGCAAAGGTACCTGCCAATGTTTTTCAACAAATTCGCAAATATCAATCCACTGAGCTCCTAAGTACATACTACGGCAGAAAAAGGGGAGAGACAAATTTTCAACTTAGCGCGTGAATACGTATGCACATCGTATGCTAGACAAAAGACGTGTTACAATGAACACAACCAATCTAATATCCATAAAGCAGAGCGTTTAGTGCAGCTCTATAGGGCTTCTTCCACCCAGCTCCCCAAAATTCAACATGAATTCTATCAGCCTCCGAGCAAAGATGTATTTCGATTGATGAGGATCACTTTACCAGCACATTACTTTGTCCACAATATACACCCCAGGTGCACAACCAATCACATCCATCATCGAAAAACGCGTCTTTATAAAGGTATCCAGCCGAATGAGAAAAAAAAATGAAGAACCCCATCAAAACTGGTATGCGAAGAAAAAACCTAAGAAGAAAACCAAAGTAGCGGTGGCGCAATGCAATGTATATTTATTTGAATGCATCTTTTGGGTGGCAAGAGGCCAGATTGGTCCAACCTCTCGTCAAAGAAGGCACCGTCAACCTCGGAGGGGATTACTAAATTCGATTTTCCGTGAAGCATTAAACCCTCTTAAAACTTTAACTACTACAGTGCATGGTCTTTGTTCGGCTCATCGTCTTAATCTAGAGGTCTGATGCCAAAGGTGGAAGGGAAAATCGACTGTCTTCCATTCATTTTAGTTGTTTGTGACAAAAATGAATTAACCTGGGTGCCAATGATGTGTAAAATGGTCCATGTATTTTGTTTGATTAATCATGTTACTTCCGAGATGTCTCAAAACAGAAGTGCTATCAAATGGTTTCCGTCCATGTCGCGGTAACAGTAATACCATTAATGCATATAAGACCTGTTTTAAAAGGACCACTTTTGCCTTACGGTCACATGGGACCAGGAACAAGTAATCCAGTGAAAAGCAAAATAATTTATTCTAGCAATTTCTGAAAAACACGAAAACCGTCCTATTTTAATGAGGATTTAGACGGTCCCAATTTTCCCATTAATGTGTTGCCAAAAGGGCGGAAAACTTACTAGCAACTAATTTTTAAATACCCTTTTTTAAATCGTCGGCAAAATTTATATAACATTGCAAAGAACTTCTGGATTATACTCCATACAATCTCGGCGAAAATGAGGCTTGATTTAATCACGTATGGAGGCTAGATGCTGGTTGATTTTAGCTTGCCAAGAAAACATTTAAATGAGCAATGATTCAATTCCAGAGGCGTAAAGAACTTGCGCAAAGTAAGGATAATGAGATACTAATAAAATCACGGTAATTGCGGTCGTGATGACCATTTGTCGGATGCACTTCTAATGCCTCATTGGTGGCAGAGGGATTTGTTACAATGACTGTCCAAAGGAGACCTTCCCATTCTTTTGTAACTAAATTTAATGCCTACCTACAACTGCGAAACGCTGCAAGGAGTGTCTACTGAGTTTCCACCGCTTCCAAGATGAATTTTTGGAAAGTGTACTACCAGTTGAAAGTTAATCGACCTCCATTAGAGGACCAACAATGTGAACCATAACCAAGGGATTCTACTTTCATCTACCGAAAATCTGTTATTGATATAGTGTTATTAAGTCATTTAGGACTATAGAAATCTTCTAGCGGATGTAAATTTTTCCGAAAACGCCAATATTTTGATTTATTTTAGCTGAATCACTAATACGGGAACCCGCGCCCACGGTTTCGACTTCAAGGTGGTTCAAAAATCATCTGCGTAGTAAATAAAATTTAAATCGCGTTTTTCCAGGATCCTTTAAAATCCGTTTGTAAGCTCGTGAGCTTGTGTTTGATAGATGATTAACTGGATGTGGCACAGTTCGTCTCCTTCCTGCAAGCCCATCTGTTGGAAGCATAATGAATGAAACGACACAACACAAACTTCTTATTTTTTCACTTTTCTGTAAACTTCTTAGCCAAAAAAGGGAACTTCCAAATACCAACCAGCTTATGCGCCCCAGATCAATGAATAAGTTGCCATTTTGTGCATATAAAGTTCAGTGGATTTCAATGAGTTCGGTCAGTTGCGTATCTCAGAGCAAAATTTTACCACAAAAGTTCATCTAAATTAATTATTGAGGGTGGCATTAAATACTTTTAAAAATTTGGATGAACTTCATCAAGCATCCTGATGTGCGTATTAGATTGGATCCGTTTTCGCGGAGGCATTTTAATTGGCCACCAAACTGGGTCGGTGTGTCCTCTTCTCTCTCTCTCCGTTGTGTGTGTGAGAAAAATTTTAACTCAAGTTTGAAATTCCACTCCTAATGTGCTTCTTCAAATAGGGACTTTTTGCGGTTCCTTCGCTGCAAATGGAATCAAGTTTCTCCTCTCACTTGCGCAAATTTCATGCTTGATACCAGACCCAAAATATCCGCTTATTTGTGATTTAAAATTTCACATCGTGCGTAGCATTAAAATCTGCATGTGCAGCTTAAAAATAAGAAAAATCAGCTGAGTGAAGATGTTTTGAAGCCAATGTATGATTTTTCCAACATTCTGATAATCATGTCCGGCGACACACATATGGAACATGCGTTATTTATAAATTTCCTCTGTTAATCTGTGTAAACTCACCTCACGATTTGCTTAAACTTGGAATGATTTCCTTTTTTTCACTGATGCCACTTCTTACTACTTACCTCCAAGCTAAAATCGGTGAAGAAAGAAACTTGTCCTACGAAAAGTCAGCAACAGATAAAATAGTCATAATCTACCTATTGTCAGTAATTCTATCAGAAGTCAGGTAGTTAAATTAGTTTTTTATTGTTAATGAACACATTCAGCCAATTTTCTATAAAGCCGATTCGAAAATCCCAACAGCTCCCAGGGGAAATTGACGACTAAGATATCGCAGTTAGCAACACTTCGAGCAGGTCAAACAACTCTCCAAATATCTAATTAATAAACTCGCATGGGTCTTAGTGACCATTTTAATTGGAACTTGGGGTCATATTCGTTCTGAAGATAAGTTTTTTTATTGAGCCCCTGGGATCCTAGTTCATAAAATTGGATAGTGGGAATGAAACATCCTGTGGTGTGTTGCAGCGGACATAGAAAGGACATTTAGTAGGCTGCGCTGTGTCCATGAATACGTCCACCGTAGAGGAATTCACCTCCTAACCACCATCTGCCACCCTTACAGCACACCCCCAATCTTGTGGTTCCACGGTAGTCAAAAGTCCTAGTTGCAGGTGCTCGAAAAATGCTGTCACAAGCACGTCTTCACATCTTGCGATTAATCAATTTGTGTACTGGGCTATGGTTGCTGTTTGGTCACTATAACACCCCCATCCTCCCGTGCAGAGGAGAGGGGAAGGGAAGGGGTCGTGGAAGTCAACCTCCTCCCACCTGCCCGCATCGTAACTGCATGCGTTGTATTTTATGTCATGAAGTATATCCTGAAACTCGACAAATTTATGTCTGATAACAGGCACATTGTGAAAGGAAGTCTCTGGCCAACGCATTTTGTGCCTTTCTACATGATTGTGACTAGTACATTTGTCACAGCTTAGTCACCAGAGACCATTAGTTGCGTAATTTTCACAAATCTGGTCGCTAAGCCTTAGACCCATTTAGCTGATACTGTAGCCGCCCACAGCTTTCCTAAAACCCAATGAAGAGAGAATACCCGGACAGAATATGCACTACGACGTGCTGAAGGGCTTTGGACTACTGATACGGTCCGGAGGCCAGACCGCCTGGTGAATGTACAATGATGGCGCCTTATGTGGTCTGCTGCTAAAAGCGTGAGTTAAACAAACAATTAACCTATAATTAACCTATTACGGTATGAGCATCAAGTGCTGTGGATAATATTCGCTTACTAGGATTTGACCACAAAGTTTCCTGAATTTGTTAAGCTTGAATGTCGCATCTTGGTGGACTGAAATAAACAGTTCCAGTTCTTTAAAATGCAATCGAAAGCAATCTAAATTGATGGGTTTGGTAGGGGTGTCATTTGAGCTCAGGTACTGGTGCTGGCTACATGACATGGAGCGTGGGTTTGCCTCTCTCCCTCTATCAAAGGAATTGATGCCGGATCCCATTCTAATTTGCTATCTGATCACATTAATCAAGCGGGCCCTTCAAGAAGGTGCAAAAAATAATTTCATCTGGCAACTGAGCTACCTAACATCCACCAGCATCTTTTCCGGTCATTTTTCGACTCAGATTGTGCCTTTAATCCAGAAGAAATTGGCACAAGCATCAGTAGCATTTGCCACAACGCCAAATAAATGGTGGCCCATTTGTTTCGTCCTCTCGTCCTGCCTATTTGTTTCAAGTGAAGCAATCGCACAAATCTTGTGAAGGTAATTAAATTTTTTGCTTTATAAAATGTATTTTTTATTTCGTAGACATAGCCAAATTGGCAATAGCATCAAACTTTTAACGGGATTTAAGAGCTACCGGCTTTCACTTTTTACTTGAATCATTTTAACTGCCTCAGCAGGAATTTGTTACCCCTTGAACTCCAAAATGACACCTAGAATTGGGGAACTTGAAGCGTATCCCTTTTGGCAATCAGAAAACAACATCACTGCATCGCATCGCCACTGGTTTGTTTAACAACTTTTCAGCCCAGTGTCTCGCCACCACCACCACCACCATCACCTCATTTAGACCCCTCCACTGGTTCATTTGCTAGTTTGGTGAACTGTGGCATAAGTGCGTTGGGGGCGAGGAGAATTTTATTGTCAATTTTTATTAGGACACGATGATGCAGCTTGGATATTTGGGCTTATAGATAAGGCCACCGCTTCTAAAATGGCAGTCAACAGGTTTTATCACACCCACCAACGGTTTAGAGTGAAGGCGAAGAGGGGTCATGCAGATGATTGATAAATCGCATATGCATCAGTCCAATTGACGCTGACCTCATAAAGCCGGTCAGAATGCCAGTCCTCCTCTAATAACTTCCATCTCAATGCACTTGCTAGTTGCTAGACCAAAATCAGGTGAGAAAGAAGGGCGGCAAAAACAAAAAGGCGCATATTTTTAAGTGGATATGAATTTGTTCATGGTATAGCGTGTAAATTAACAGCGAATTAAGGTAATATTTGTCTTTGCTTAGTTATTATTACATAGAACGTTGAACCCCCAGCATTGAGCAACAATAGTTCTGTGGAAGGAACGCTGTGAATTAAGATCGAATTACCAAAAATTTAACCAAGGGCGGCTCGGACATCCGTAACTAATACCTCAGTGAAAATACTGGAGGACTGGAGTCTCTAAGGCTTTGAAGTACTGCATCATAGTTAAAGTCTTCATGAAAAAATCCACAAAAATTTACTCTTAGCATGAGGATGTCCCATGCATCTTTTTTGTAGTGATGGGAATCCTTTGTTTTTAATGACCTTTGACTAATTAACATCTGCAGTTCGACACAGATGGTCAATTTAAGAAGATTTGGGATTTTTGAAGGACCAAAAAGCCTCCATAAGGCCAGCTTTGAGGGTATGCAAGAAAAACAATCATCAAAGGATGGAACTTTTCGTCAAATAGCCTAGACAAGTCCTCTGCATAGTTGTTGAGTTATTTTAAGCCTGTCGTAGAATTTTCATTGACTACATGTAGTCATTAAGGGCCTCGAGCGGTGCATGCAGTTCCAATGGTGTTATTTGTAGACTATGCTATGTTCATGGCACATTGCAGCTGGAATTGTCGTTTTTAAGCAATCACTCACCAAGCATAAAAATGACCGATGGCGATGGTTACGCACTCAATCAACCAATTATGAAACACCTAAAAGAGCACATCCTAATGGAAAAAACGTCTTGATGCTCGGTTCAAGGGTATTTGCATTAAAAAGGTGTTGCTCAAACGCTTTGGTGCAGAAAATCATTTTATTTGATTGTTAGAGTCAACAAGCTTTTATTCCCTTTGCTTCACACTCCTTCTTCTCAAAGGCATTGTACTAACCCGATAAAAAGTGCTCATACTGACCCAATGAACCCCCGAAAAGCATCTTTGGAATTGGCCAAAGGAATAATTAAATTAATTACATTTTAGCAACCTCTAAGGTAATCCCTCGGTTGGCGTAGGCTTCCTATGTTCACAACTTCCAATTACAAACAGAACAAATAGATCTTTGAGAGGTAATATCCAGTGTTGCAAATTTTAAGGGGTAGAAATAAGTGACCGATGGACTGCGAGATTTTTAATTTACCTAAGGTTATGGAAATATAAAGTTTAAGCAGGATAACATGCGGACTCAATAATACTCACGTCTGAAGAATTGGCCAGCAAACATTCAGGGTTTTCGCGGTTTGGCAAAGGCGATGATGATATTTTACTTGGGGTATGCTTGCCACTAAAGAAGCATGGGCCACACAATTTGTCCATTTCCAGTTTGGGCGAAGCGAGGACATCGAGCTTTCCATCCATTATCCAGTTGTGTTGAAAATTTTGCTTATTTTTGGGCAGATGTAGTACACGAAGCTTTGTCCTTCAAAAATGGGTCAAAACTTCATTCAGTCATTAAAGCATACATTTACTATGCATGAATGCCTCTAAAGCCGCCACATCAAAATTTATAAATGATTACACTTTTAATGTTGCCATAATTGTATTTTGCTAAGAAAACTTTTCTCAGACCACAAATAAAGCAATGATACGTATTGTTTATGGAACCTCGTTAGGCTGTGGGTCCCAGTTTGGAAAGTATCGACGATTTGTCGCCAACGTAGATCCAAATTCTATGCGGTAGCTATTGTCACTAATCCCAATTTATTATCTTTCTCAGGTTTACGAATACGAATAAAGAACATTGCTGCGGGAATAAATTATCCAAATTAGGGCAACAGCAACACTTTTGCAGAAAAAAGTACGAGGTATGAAAAAGAACGCGGTAAAAGCCCACCGATGCGCTTTCACACAAGCCAACGTGACTGATGATCCGTCTGCCAACTATGAGCCGTCTCGAACCTTCCTGCTTAATTAAAAGTTGTCTTTTAAGCTCAAGAGTGCATGGAAAACTACACTGATTTACCCCTGAAAATTTTCTTTGACTCGGAATAAGGTTCTGGAATGGAAAAGTGTGTAGACATGTCGAGCCCGAAAGTGGGAATAAAAATTTAGACGCCAATTTTTAAAAAATAAACAAATACCCGTTTTCGATTATTTTTTACAACTATATCACTAATCCATGTTTTGAGAGACTGAAAACTGGTTTCACATGGGGAATTGATCATGAAATTCATCGAAAACGACTACTTGTAGGCTTGTGAGAGTTAGAAACTAAGACATTCAGCCTTTCTTCCATCGCCATATATTTTAAAATTTATTGTCGCTGGGCACCGTGTCTTACTTTTCAGAAGTACTCGATAACGCACCAATTCAATGCATTTTTTGCAATTTCACTAGCATTTAGAGTGACTTATGTTGCCTGGGTATAAATTCGAGTCAAAAGCAGCAAACATTTATGACGAAAATTTTTGAGAACTGCGACATTGTAATCGCCTAAACTTAATTTAACATTTCCCTAGATTACATACAATATAATATTTATTAATCGTTGATTGTATGCATAATTGCTTATTTACTCCCACAGTATATTTATCTTTCCACTTACTCCTCATTTGTACTTGCAGAAGGCGTCTGTAGAAGCGGCAGAAAGCGACGTTCCTATGGCCATACTTTGACCTCACTTTCAATTTTAAATACTGCTAAATTTCCGATGGCATGGTGAGGCAGCAAATAAACTTAAACTTCAAAACTGAACTGTTAAGTTTAATAGGACTGTAGTTTGGTCTACTACTGCAGAATAAATCTTTCAAAACCAGGAAGCATGATAGTATTGCCTCGAAAGAGGTATCTGGTAAGCTGGAAAACCGTGTGTGATTAGGTAAAGAGAAGGAGAGGATGAGCCACTCTTGCAGATAGAGAAACTAATTTTGATGAGGCGAGGTAAGGAAAGGCATAATTTACCCTACCTATCAAGCGAAAATTGCCACATTGTAGAGCTGATTTATTGCAACCGGCTGCGACTTTGCCCTGCCAGAGGTTACCTGATACTGCGTAGTTTACTCTCCTTGCTCATGCCTCTTTCAACTGCCGGCTAAGTTGAGATAAATAACTGCATATCTGCGCTCTAGAGGAGGCTAACTTACACCATTTCCATTTCATTTTTAGCCGAAAAGGTATTATTAATGCATCTTATTCAATTAGTTCAATTACAAATCGAACGTGAATAATGCACCCTAAAAATTTTAAGTTGGTTATTACTATTTAAAAGCAGGGAAAAATGAACCTTGATGTATTGCAATGCACGTTGACAGCAGCTCCACCTTGCAATATGATTGCACACCTTCTTGCCTTAACCTAAAGGGATACAACCGCATTTCCTAGTCACATCCTTCTTGTGTAAAGCTTAGCCAATGGAGACTTAGAGCTGACTCTGGCGTCGGACCCGCTCCGTTTAAGAATTAAGACCTCAAGGCCTCAAAAGGTACTCTTGTAGGGAAAACTGGAAGGAGAATGAGGATGCTCCTTCATTATGGCACAGGGGATTAATGTCTTATGAAAAGCGAATATTTAAACAAGAGCTGTTCTGCACTCTTGAGTGAAGACTGAAGTAGAATATTTTCGAATGTGCAAGTAGACCGTTTGTCAGCCCACTGTAAATTGTATTTTGGCTGGAATTTCCAGAAATGTATGACAGGAACCAAATGTAAGGCAGGTGAACGTAGAAATATTGGTATGCGCTACATAGTCGCATCAGACATTGGTATTCCAAAGGGCGAACCTTTTGTTTGCACCCAAAAGAACAAAGTTTTTGACACATGAATTCAGGAACAGCAATGGTTGATAGGTCAGAGTGGCCAGAAAATGAATTTGGTTGTTTAAATTAAGTTGTGATCCATTTGTGTAGCACAAAGTGATGAATCCTCTAGTATTTGGAAGCTGGTAGGGCCCGTATCAGTCAGTCATAGACAATGACCTCTATGCGAAAAAAACATTAAGATATGTGATTTCCCTAAACCAATCTTATTAGAAACAGGTTCCATTACTCGTATTTTTGGTTATTGGGGCACTACCGACAATAATTCCGTGTTAGATACAAAGTTTCCGGGTCTGTTAGCCATATAAACTGACTGTTCTTTGAAGCGAAATGTGACCTGCAGGACACAAAACATCTTTGGAAGACATTGATAAGATTTGGTGACACAAATGAAATCGTGTTTGTTTACTTTCAGGTGATATTACAATGCACTGAATATTAGTTCTCATCCTTTCTACCCATCGGAAATCACTTTCTGCAGTTTATCCTTTGCTAAAATATTATTGAACAAGATGAGTAAAACTGGTAAATGATTGTCTAGATAGAGGCAATGTCTTCAACAAGTATTCGGAACAACTAATGACTGCGCACCCGTCCATACACTATCATTAACAAAAGTTGCTTAGGAAGTATGGTGAAAAAGGCAATTAAGTCCCTTGCACGATGAGTATTTGTTTCGCTGGATAAATAATGGATTTACCAGGCGTTGCAACTTGAGGCAAGTGCATGGCTCACCGGAGAACCCAGTAAGCCCTACTTTAACTCCATGCAGAAGTGATTATTTTTATTATGCCAGGAATGGTTAAGCGCACTTTAGACACAAAACTGATGCCTAATCAGCTCTGACTTGCGTTAGCAGCCTTAAACACTTGTCTTAGCCAAGGTCGGCAAGAGTGATCAAAGCAGATTGTGAGAGCGACTAATTAGATTTTTTGGCATTTATTTTAGACATCCTTATCACATCATGGAAAAAAACTCCAAAACGGTCAAGTTACTTCGATAGGATCACAAAGTTGGCACTTTGGTGAGAGAATGTCAAATTGGAAATTATAGCTAACTGACTTTAAGCCACATAAATTTTGCCCAGAAGTTTTTTAATAGACTTAAGCCATTAGGGTTAAAAGTACGTCTGGTAATTCAAGAAGCTAAATTGGAAAATTGGACCAGAGAGTGAAGTGTCTAAGTAAATTCCGTAAAATTGACAGTTCCTTCCTCCATATGAATTCACCATTTATTAGCAAATGCGAGTAGTTGTAAGAGATCGGTTGCGACACTCATATTGCCGAAATTCGGAAATAAATTTGGTGCTAACATGAGGAATTATGTTCTCAAAGGAATGAAAGGAAGGAAAATAAAGGAATGTTAAAATTGCATTAAATAGTGGGCATGTAGTCTGCAGCTTTTCTGGGTAGAAATTCTTAACGTTCGTGCGGTGCTAGCGCATCTCTTAGTCGTTAATGCTTGGAGCAGAACCAAAAAAATCCGGATAAAGGCTTTCATCATTATAAGAACAAAATGGATTGAAAGAGCTTCTCATCATGTTGATAATGAATGCAGTTTATTGGTGGATCTGATTATTTTACTCCATATTTTCTCATAATCTTCACCACAGGATCAACGTCGCCTGCAGGGCCCCTTAAACTCTTGTGGAATGTCTGCATGTCTGATCCTACTTGAGTGTCTATTGGCATGCAGAAACACTCGAGCGTAGAAAAGTGGCCGAAAATTCCATTAAATACGCATTCATTAAATCTGTTTAAAATTTTTTAAATAGTTGTATGAAAATTTGTTCGCGAAAATAAATTATATTTCAATTTCATCTGCTAACACATAAATTGATGGAGGACATAAATTGCGGCTCCGAACTTTCCCAATCTAGCTGCTTGATTGAAATACCCATAAGGCTTACAGATCTGAAATAGACCGATTAGCAATGTTAAGTAAATATGAAATAAATTAGGCGAAAATTTCTTTAGCTGGCGCCACTACCTCGGGATTTGTAAATCACCGTCTGACCATCTGGTTTTACGAACTAAACGCGCACAATCACGCAAACAAAGTCCCTTTTAAAGGAAAAGTTATCGTCATCCTCCTTTTTATCCGCCTTCGCCACATGTGGACTGGTTTCAGTGCAGTCGTTCTACAATTAGCCCTCGATCTGGAAACTTTCACGTGCGACTATATGTCCTCTCACTTGTGCTACTATCTGCGATTTTCTGTCCACCCAAGTGCACCAAACTGATGTTTGGGAAACAAAATTTATCATTCGTATTAAGATAGTATTGAGTTGAAGTAAGCTGTCAAGAATGACTACGATTGAGAAATGAAGCGAAAAAAATGCGGCAGGAACGACAATCTCTAAAATGGCACTTATTTAGGATTTTTCTTATCACTTCATTACAAATGCGCTTCAATCTGTCCAATTCCCCATTTTACATGCGATTGTCTAGCTTGGAGCTAGGAAAATATCGCGAATAACACCCGGAGGGATAGCGTCCATGATGTCCCCTTGTCTTTGTCAATCGAATTATAAGCTTTCTATAAGTTTTGTGTCGGCACGAATGAGGTACTTTATTTTATTCTATGTTGCCACCCAAAAATGGTAATGAGACTTTCTTCTGATTAACTAATTGGTCCTGACTATCTTAAGAAGAAAAATAATTGCATTTATTGACTAATCAAAGAAGTAGCTTGAGAGGACAAGGAGAAGCAGAAGCAACGCATACCTTCCGTAATCGGACATTTTCATAATCGAATGAAATGCAAAACTGTGATGGAATGCAAAACGATTGTGTTTGTAGGACTTCCAAGCAAAGCTGAAGGTCCGTAAATTAATGAGGTAGGCGGTTGCTGTATGCCGTTTGTACTGAGGCTGCTGCCTTTGTGGTACCATGTACGGAAGGTGTCCTACTCATTAAGATATTATAGAGACATGCAATTTAGGCTGATGCACATATACTTGAATGATATACAAATGGACTAGATCAAGAGGTTGCCCATGGACGTGATGTGCACTCGTAGAGGTGGGTAGATATGGTGGTGGTGGTGGTGGTGGTGGTGGTGGTGAATTGTACTAGCATAGCTAATACAATACATCCAAATGGGGGCCAAATCCATTTAATTTGGTTGTAAGAACACTTAATGTTAGCGCGACATAAAAGTTCCTGCTGATTAGCTGGTTTTTTGTTTCTCAATAAGAATAACCTCTGCCTAAACTTTAAATAAAGTAATTGTGGCCTTTAAATATTTCAAAGAAACTCATACTAAGCAAAATCATACGTAATTAATTATGCTCAAAGTAGAGTTCACTGCAGACAAAACCAATTTGTCGTTACGAAATCCATAGCAGCAAAAATTGAGATGCATGACACATGCCGAACGGACGTGAGGTAGGCATGATCTAAAGTGTCTTTCAGCTTTATTGTCATTTGACAACGGGTGGTACTCCTCTGCCGGGTAGCTTCTACGGTCCTCCCATTTGATTTAGTTGCAGGCGGACCGCAATAATGTTAATTTAAAATGACCGAAAATAGCTCCAAATAAAACAGTTCCATTGACGTGCAATTTCCCAATAACATCAAAATAGGGGACTTTTGAATGCAACGCACCTGTCTTAGAGAAAACAACAATTATTTTTAAATTGATCAAAGCACAGCTAGCTCCAACATACGTCATCCTTTCCATGTGCAATGCTACAAATGCTGCCAGAAGCTCCCACAACATCCAGACAGCACTTTAATAAGTAATATAGAGGAGCTCAACCCACGCCATTAGGCCTAAACTTCACCACTTGATATGAGGATTTAAAATAGGCAAAAAAATGGTAAAGAGAACAGCAAAGTACACCACATTGGCCGGCTAATGCAATCGGTGTTTTTGACGTCCCTAAATTATGGCATGAATTTTTCAATTTCGGGCTAACTGAGCAAGGATTTCTTGGTATATTGAATCATAGTAAACACTCATGCATGGAAATATTTTCTGTATATGAATTACTGCCTTTTACATAAAGTATATATATATATTAAAAAAAGGTAGAGTCTCGTTTGATAAAACAGATTTGCTTAAAATAAGAATTCATGTATGGAGATAAGCGTGAGAACTTCCATGATGCGCCTCTAGACTTTATCGCTTCAATTAGTTGCCACTCAACTCATCCTTCTTCACGTTATGCCATAGTTATAGAGAAGATCCAAATGAAAATAATAAAAATGTTTCACACCGTTGCTCAGCCAAGCATGACGTTAGGTTGGCTAGATAATCAAAAGCAGAAAAATTGCAGATGAATTTGAAGCTTCAGATGTAAAAGTCCCACTAAGGGAACCCAACAGTGCTGATGCCACTGATTAATGCTGACGGAATTGGTCTCTGGGACGTCTTTTAAGTGGCCAGGTAAATGCGAAATCCGGGTTAATTACCACCCCATCTCGTCCATCCCCACCCACATTCGAAAACGTGGGTGGCCGTAGAGTGGCGTTGTTTGTTTCTCGAAAATTTTAATTGCCCAACTGGTCCAAAGTTCACACGCAGTTTGTGTGCATGTGTTGCCACTGTTTGGGATAAAGTGCGGAAAAACGCTTTTCACACCTGTAGGCACAAGCACAGAGGCGAAGATAAGAGCTATCAGATCGTATTTTAAGCGCTTGAAGGAAATCAAAGCGCTTTTTTGATTCAATTTAGTATAATGGGATCACGCTTTCTTTTGCATAAGATGCTGTTAAATCGCCAATTTCGTGATTATTTTAATCTCTATTAAAACCGGTCTTGAACTAGCTTCCCTCATTGCAGCACTTGACACTTTTTTGTGCATTTCTGCATCATATCCATCTTCCCCTTTTTCTCTTAGTCAGTCACCTCCAACGCAGTTGGCTCCATAACTTTGCATTTCAGTTTAGCGTTTATAAAGTGGCTGGACGAGTCATTTCGCATACTTTTAAGTGCCTCCTACATTCCAAACCTGAGAGTTATCAAGAGGTCTACCAATTACTCTTACTTTGATAACGCCAAACTTGAGCTCAAATATGCAAGGGAAGCTTAATCTAAGCTCTTAGAAATTGGCTGAGTCAGGTATTAATGGATAAACTACACAAGCATTTACTTCTTGCTCATCCTTGCATATTGAATTAATCCGATTTGAAAAGAATTTTTTGATTATAAAAATGTCAAAAAAGAACCAAGAATTTGAATTTTAGTGAAATTCATATTCATGGAACCTTAAGGTTAATAACTTGCTCATGTAGTCTGGCGGAAGCGAAAAAGAAACGGTAAGAAGTTACATTACGTACAGTTCTTGTAACGACAGTTGCACAAATGTGTTAGGCGCGATTCTCATGCCGAGACGCATTCTTTGTCTTTCTGAGACAGATTCCGAGTTGCTTATCTCATGCTTTTTTGGAATAAAATTTAAAGGCCATTGACAATTTTTTTATTTTGAAGCCAAAGAGTAAAAAACCTGTTAAGGAGGATTAGCACTATCGGACGATGTACTGTCATAGAAAAGCGCTTTTAAATAGCAATTTAGCTGGAAACATTTGGATTCGTTTCTATTAGGCACAGCCTAAAACCTTAGGAAATTGGGACTGTCCGCTACATTTTATCTTTTCTGCGCCTATGATGATCAAATCGCGAATTAATACTGATTAAAACATTTCTATTTTTAAAACTTTTGGCCGAGTCGGCAATGCACCAGCGTATTGTAATGATGCGCAGATGGAGAGTTTAAATATGTGGGACCAAGATCATGTTCTAATTGAAGGCCCATGTTAACTTGATGAAATTGACCGTAGCGGCAGAAGGCATTATGTTGGAGGGCAACTAAAAAATAAACCATGTGGCCGGCACTAACTCTGAATCAGTTGCCTCGAATTATTGAGAGGTGACACTTTCCCCTTTCAAAGCACGCGTGAAATTTGGTACAGCAGAGGATAGAGGAATAGTTTTTACAGTACAGCAAAACCATCCTATCAAGCGACATGAAAACTATAACTGTTTACACCTTAAAATGCGCAACTTTTGTTAAATTAAAATTCCATTCCACAAAAAAAACATTTAGTTGTGGGTATATGCATGCGATAATTTCATCCTCCAAGCCAACTAAAAGTGTGCAGTGTGAGAAAAGTTGTCGGTGACACTGATACTGCTTGTCAGCAGTTACTACGAGGCAATAAGAACTAAAAAGCTATGGCAGTTGAGTGAATAGTGTGTTTTTCCACTGAGATGTTATGCAAATTACATTAAAAGCACTCTTTGTCATCCGTTCCCTTATTCCTTTAGAACTCGTAATTAGCAGCCTACTCGCCTTAGGATCCCTAAAAATTGTAAACAATTATTTATCTTAAATTTCTAACCCCTTTTGATAGCATCAACTAGATAGGATTGTGTTTGGCTTGATATCGTGAAACTTGTTTAATAGGAAGAAAAACAAAAGACAAAACAACCACTAAGTGCGCTTTAAACGCAGCAGTAATAATTTAGGTCGACTGTTTCGGTTGGGATGTAAGAAAAAATCTTTTTTTTCATACATAAACAAATGGATCAAACGTGAACGATCAGTTTCCATGGAACTCGATGCATAAGTTCACTTTGTGAAATAAAACTATTTCACTAGGATAAATGTGATCGCCAGGAAAAATTGCCGCCTCTTGGACACAAGTCAGCCAACTAGGGTAAAGGTAGATTAGCTCTCATTAAATTGCGCTAATAACGCACCGATAGAGCTCATTTACATAATTTGTGTAAAAATTCCATTCAAGATCGGATTTCCTTCAAAAACTTATAATTCCAGTTTATTTAATCTTACATTAGGTGCAGTACGGGTAGCTGATATTTCGTCCAATCTCCTTTTAATGCCCATGTCGACAGCGCACAAAGCCGTGCTTGTGATTGGATCACATTTCCTCACACCAAGGCAACCACAGACGCGAGTTCGGCGATTGGCTGGAGGCATGGGATATCAAAGCGTGGAGCAGGCACAGCATGACAGCTTTTCAAGTTTTAAGAGGAAACATGGAGGTTCTGGGCTCGGAAAAGTACTACATCCTTTCTACCAGCGACACAGACCTCTGCTGCAATCAGCAAGATTTACAACGACTTCGAGAACGTGCCAATCCAATGCAGCCCTCGATGACGATTAGTCACTTCTACCGATCGGCTTTCAAAGTACCCACTAAGTT
The DNA here is from genome assembly GCA_001693075.2 of Taenia saginata. Classification (NCBI taxonomy): domain Eukaryota; kingdom Metazoa; phylum Platyhelminthes; class Cestoda; order Cyclophyllidea; family Taeniidae; genus Taenia; species Taenia saginata. The sequence goes on along the minus strand of LWMK02000027.1, from coordinate 90,627 downwards.
TACGTCCTCGCAGCCAGGCTGCAAACAACAGCAACTCCAGAATAACCCCTTTGGCGCCTTTTCTTCGGGAGAGTGCAAGTCCATTCTTTATATGGGCGAGGGAAAGCCCTGCTTCTACGGTCCGATAAATGATTTACAGGAAGGACCAATAGATTTATCCTTGTCGAAGGAGAAGAAAACCAATGACTTCTCTGGGTAACCATTCTCGGCTTTATTTTTATTTGACAGTTTCTTTGAGATCACGTTTCAATGGAAAAGTACGCTTTTGTAACACTTAACCAGCATCTACTCCACTGTCACAAGAGTGGAAATTTATTTTAAGGTGCCATGAACATTCAAGTCACGCGTTACAAGCTCTTAATTGGTTGGATATTTTTTCCTCCATGCTTAAACTAACCAGGGAACAAGTTTTGCTCTCAAAAATTAGTTTCAAAATTTAATATTTTACACTCATTTTAACTCAAACACGTAGGAAACAATTTACGAGATCATTATCCGCGTGCAATTATCATTTAGTTATTTTTTTTTAAGTTCCGACAGTTATGGATCTTATAAGATCACGAGGAATTCAAATTCTTATTGCCTTATATGTGGATGGTCTTGACAATGAGAATTGTTTAAGGAAGATAATTGCATGAAATGCTTGATTTGAGCCCTTTTTTGCATCCATTACTACATTTTCCAACAAGCTGAATTTCCTTTCATTTTGCGCGGCTGCCTCAAATAAAACCATCAGTAAAGTCGGTTCCATGAATCGTGTGATGGGAAGAAAGCACATAACTGAACCATCTATTGACTCTCTCAAGGCCAGACTTTTGATAAAAGATTATAGCAGTTTTAAACAGGCTTTTAAAATGTGTTAGAGTAAATTTAGGTGGAATGTGTGGCTAGACCTTGTGTATTCGGTTAGAAAGGGATCGAAAATTGTGGCGCTTGGGTTTTTGGCGATCAACTTCCACGGCCTCAAAATGACTACCAAGAGAGCACAATTGAATACCATGCGGGGTGTCTCAACAGGCAAGAACGTGGGCGCTGATAACAAATCCAACTCAATTATTCATCTAATTTGCATACCTCTTATCCAAAATCACCGATTGCTTGAGGATTTTTAAAGAGACCCTAAAGGCAAGAGTTACAAATTTAACTACATTTCAATTTTACTGAACCTATGGTTAAAAAACTACCATGTTGCTTCGCAATTAAATTGTAAATGGTTATGGGGCTTCCACCTTCATTTGAATTTCCTCTTATCATAAGATAAGGGGGAAAGTTATAGACTGCGTCACCACCTCCTTCCCCCACACATTCTTTACACTGGATCTTAATCGAAGCGAATCCGCAACGATTATATTTTTAGTCTGTTAGCCACTCTAAACGTGAAGACACACACGATTTGGCGTACTGGCATTGCCTCCAAAATGCAGGTCTTTTACACTTAATGGTGATGCGATTTTCTCGAATAATGTGATACAACTTTGCCACCTGAAACAGAAAGTGTGAGAGACTAGCACCAGATAAATGAACGAACAGTATAGAGCAAGCAGTCAGAAGGGCTTATCTGAATTTAGGGGAATGTGGTAAGACTTGAAAAGGCGGTTCAAGTTTAAAGAGATATTATAAATACTTACTTCCATCAATCGACATAGAAACACGCTTTGACCTCGACAACGAGAGAAGAAGCGTTGAGGTAATTGTGATTGGTCAACCTCTGCGGTTCATGGAATCGCCTGCTTCGCAAGCTAAGTAACTTTGTCATCATCATCATCTCATCATTTCACTAATATATGAATATAACCTCCTTGAGTAAACATTGATATGGCTTTTAAGCATCATTAAGAGAGTGAAACAGCAAATTATCCACCAAATATAAAAATTTTAGTCTCGGACCTTGCGAATCTGGAGGGCTATACCCAGAGGACTTGACAGTACGGATACCTACCTCGTCTCCTTCTTCCATCTCCGCCTCCTCTGTAGTTGGCTCGTCGAAGATGCCCCTAACACCGAAGGTTCCCTCATCTAGACGTCCTGGACGGAAGCTGTTGCAATGTCCTGTGCCCGGCTGCGACGGTAGCAGCCATGCTTCTGGTAACTACGCTTCGCATCGTAGTATCAGCGGTTGTCCGAAAGCGGATAAGGCCATTGTACAGGCCTTCCATGTGGAACAAAAGTAGGGAACTTGCTATTTTAACTTTTAAGCGCTCAGCGTTACGTGGGTTGAAAAATTAGTAAACCCGATTCTTAAAAATATTTTCCGAGAATCACAGTCTGATGGACAAATTCTAACATACAAAAGTAGCTGATGTGATTAAATACCCAGGCAAGCAAAGCCCAGAGTCCCACAAACTAATAAGCTGTGCAAATTTAGAATTGAAAGTGGTAAAACCAAATACACCTCGAGAAGGAACAAATGATGGTCGAATATAAACGGCTTAGCTACTGAAGTATTTTACTGGACAGCGTTGGTAGAAAAGATCCCACAACTTCTGTATAGTGATAATAAAAGATTGCGGAATTATCTCCCTCTCAAGCTGTGTGACACGGTCCATGCGAAAGGGTGGGAATTAAAGCTTGCGCTCTCTCGCCTACCCGCCCAAAGATTCTATGAAAAACCAAAGTTCCTGAAATCTCCTAGAGTCAGTTCATGAGACTACTTACTATCTTACTCAGTAGCAGTTAGTACCTACGAATCCTTTGTACTTTTTATGAAAATGCACTACAGTCGCACCGCGATAGCCAATGCTGATTTTGAAAGGCGGAAAGTAATTTTTCTTTCAATAAGCCTGCATATTTTCCGAAGTGTAGAATGTTACAGGTAAAAAGCGACTAGATTTCTGCAAAAGAAATTGACATTCTACTGGCCCTAAAAATGGATTATGCCAACAAATTATTCACACGAGGCAAATTTTCACCTATTCATAGTGAAATGCTTGTTTTATGCAAAAAATATGAAGATTTAGTGAAAAACTAACATGCAATCACGGGTCTAAAGTATTCATGTAGGATAGTCAACACTGACCGGCTGGAGAAAGTGGCCTACTTGAGCAGCTGTTTTCTTATTTTTATTTTGTCAGTGCTTGAATTGGAAAAGTAGATAACTTCTAGAGTAGCGAACACAATAACAAGTAAATATCGCTTTTGGACTTTTTTGAGAAAATTTTAAATTAATCTTAAGTGAAGCAACCATTTTCATGAGGGTTGAATAGACTTAGAAGAAAAGAGAAATAGTGCTAAAAAGAGCAATTACAACAAAATATTCCAAAAACAAGGTTAAATTTGCTAAGTAGCTAAGCTGATGCCATGTTCAGAAGTGTGGACTCCGGTTAAAGCACATCTACGAGACGTACACTTCCCTTTTCACCAACGCCTTGATAAAGGAGGAGGAATGATCATGAAATGCCATGTTTAATTTAAGTTTCCACATTTTGTTTGGAAAGTTTAGCCAAAACCTGCTTTTCTGCCATTTAATCAATCGTTTTTGCCTTTTAAATATTAAAAATGTACGGTAATAACTACCACCTTAGTCCTACCTTAAACATTTAAAACGATCTTTTAAAATTTAGTTTTAAAAACCATGGTTGCCTCAGGATTGACAAATTAATTCGTATAAGTACATGTTAAATGAGCAAAAAAGGGCAAGGTAAGAGGACATATCAGCGAACTGTCCGTTTAGGATACTCCATTTATGAAGTTCATAAACAAAAAGAATTTTAAAGTATTTTAGTTGAAAGTATTAGTGATCAACGTTTTCGCCACACTTTGGATATACGTTGAGATGCTCAAGAGATCCAGTAAAGTAGCAAAGTTATGAAAAAGGTTTTATAATGCTAGTCTTCCAAGAAGCACTGAAGCAGAACCACTCTTTGGTATAATAGGCGTTATTTTAAGAAGACAAGATGAATGGATAAATTATCGGTCTACCACATTGTACCACTTTCTTTAGAAAACTTTCTAACGTCTCATGAAAAGGAAGGGAGTAGTGGAATCATTTTTGCTCCCCTTAACGCAGGTGTCCCACTCCGGGATGCGACGGCTCGGGTCACGTGACGCGAAACTACACAAGCCACCGCAGTCTCAGTGGCTGCCCAAGGGCTCACTTGTTGGGGATCAAGCGGCAACACCAGATTCTTGCATATCGCAGCCAACAGCAAGCCCAGGCACGGGCTCAGCTCAGCTGTCTTAGTCTCGCTCGTCTGCAAGCACTCTCTTCCTTGCACAATAGAGCCGAATCCGACGAGACGGGTGCCCAGTGGACGTCTGATTCGATGTAAGGCGAGGTTTTCTGTTGTTGTGACGACTGTCCGTTTTGTTCCATAGTCCGTGAAGTGGTAGCGGTTGGACATTCGGACAACCATATTCGAAATGCGTCAGGGTACTTTTCACGCACTCACTCTCAAAACACACAGATGAATTTCGATGCTAGCACCTATAACACTCACTTTGAGTGTCAATGTAGTAATAGTCCCGCTAGAATGTCTTTACAAAGAAAAAACGATTGCCGCCAAACTGAAAGTGCATTGAAAGAAGTGAAGGATGAGTAATGCCATTTTCCGTGCTTTTTTTCTTTTTTTTTAAATAAAATTGTGAGTTAACATTTGCTAGAACAATTAGGGCTCTGTGCCGGTGCTTGAAGGCTTTGAAATGGAAAGATAACTGCCAAATCATTTCGCCTGCCTAGAATGAACGCAGATGCTCCGGTTGCACGAAGCTCAGCAGATGACCTATCTCCGCCTAACGATTCACACGAGCTGGGAGTTAATGAGGTCCCCAAAGCCGAAACGCCCTTCTCCACTGCCCATCTCCTCCTTAACACTGGCAGCAGCAGCGTTGTGCCACAGACATTCAACAAAGGGGAGCCGATGAGGGATTGAGCAGTGCATCACCCCACTTTGTACAGAGTCAACAGTCGGAGTGCGTCGCAGATGTTTCAATGCAGTTTGAATTTGAAATAACATTGCCACTTGGACTACAAATTGTTCACGCAAGTCATAGCAGTCGCTAATAAGTAATGAATAAATGCTTATACGTACTTATTGTGAGTTGTTTAAGGGATAGGAGAAGGTTTTTTTTATAAAAGTAGGAAGTGAAGCAGAACTGTATGCGTTGCATCAGGGTAAAGGCAATCATTTTTAAATTTGCAGTTGAACAGAAACTGTAGTAATTATAGCAATGGTTCTTTCAACTTATGCTACTTACAAATCCGGTTTGCGCTCTGTGTTAATTGCTTATTACACAGTTGATGTTTGGTATTGCTTACAGGTGGCAATTGTAAATCTATCATGGGAAACATTTATTGCCTCAAGGTGTAGGCAAAATTATACCACTCCATAATTTGGATGCATAACAATGTGAGCAGTCCTAATGGTCACCAAATCCATGGAAGAAAGTGCATTGCCATGATCGCCACAAATCGTCTACCTGAAAGTAGATTTTAGACCTGAGGCATATAACTGACTGGTGTAGCAAGTAAGAAGTTAAGTTACATTTATTCCCTAAATTTACAAAGGACCATTCAGTGGGGCTAATGAAGTTTGCATTCACTGGAAAGCCAATGAAATTGTACTGATGCAATGTACAACGAGAGGTCCTGACAAAAGCGTAATCGAGTTGTAAATGGGGTTGTAACTTTTGCTCTTTTAGCAGATTTCACATATGAATGCTAAAGACCAAATGGGGGGTTTTACATAATATCATCCTTCCCTTAAAGAAATGCAAGATTTGTTTAGTAATGCTTCATATCATTGCGGTTTCAGCGTACACTTGATGAGGTTGGTTGAGACGCTTCTGCGACTAATTTACCGTTGTCATCACCGTCAATGTCGAACCTTTTGGCCGCGCATTTTTTCATAGGGACGTTTTCCAACGGAATCTGCAAGCAAACATATTTTTTTTTTCCGAACACGTATGAGTGTTGAGGCAGAAGAACTTGCTACTTCGCAATCCTTCTGTTCCAGACTAGATGCAGCGGCACCACTTAAGAATGCGTTGTTTATGCTTTACTGGATGTAAGGTAAAACCTGCTGTGAAATAAATATAGCCCAAACCACCTGCTTTGAAGGAAGGAGGTCATCGCTAGACAGCCAATTACTGACTAGCTAGGAGGTATTACTGTGAACTGCTTGATGGAAGTCGAGTGGAGAAACTATCCAAGTCAAGCTATTTGATTTTAGTCATGTGAGTGACTCAAATGCAGAGAGCAGTCAAGTTTAGTATCTCGGGCTGACATATTTTTGTTAGTGGAGGTACGGACGGGCTTAGAATATGTAGGCAATATCAATACTTTCTAAAATTGCAAAATAATTTTAATAGAGAAGCAATTATAGGTTCCTGAGACATCAAATCGCCATCGTCCAGGCAAGTTACGGAAAACACAGGATGGAAATTCCCCTCAAATTTTAATCAATTCCTACAAATGAAACGAAGTGTAAATTTTCCTGCATGCCAAAACTAGTAGTATGAAATAAAAGGTTAACTTTAGAAAACAAACAATAGCATAGGCGCCATGAGTGTAATTTAATGAAATCTCATTTATATGCAGCATTTAAATGCACGAGCACTGGAGTCACTGCCGACTGTGTTGTAGTGCCCCAGGGTCCTAGCTACACTCGCAATAAGCAGATGAAGTTGTGATGGCATGTGACAGAAACAGGATTACAGAGTTAAACGACTTCCATAACCCCACCTTATTAATTTTTGTTTGTCTATAATACTCGGGCTTACCAGGGCTTCAGCTGAGATTAGAGAAAGTAAATAACCTCATGAGAACATACATATCAGGCATAGGATAAGTTGAGGACAGATCTATTAGCCATAGCCGCTAGTTGTAAGAACTATGGGAGGAAGACATACCAAAAGAAAATTCAGAGGAGATAAGAAATAAGCAATTTAGAGTTACGAGAAGATGCTATGATGCGATTACTGTTGGTTCAAATTCTGGTTTAGGTTAGGGGCACTCGGTTGGCCATTTTGCCCCCTCCGGGTCGACTGATCTCTGAGCCACGTCAGTGGTTTCAATCCCATCTGTTCGCTGAATGTGTACTTTGTTCGACCACTATTTCTTATTTGATCTATGGGAAAGTCTTGGATTGCTACAATTTAAACAGCTAATTTCAGGAAAATAGGTGTCGCAGGCGCCGCGCCCATTAATAATGATGATCGGTGAGTAGATTATCAAGTGAGAATTTCATTCCTACGGAAAGCGAGTCCAGAAAACCCAAGTAAGAAAAGCTTCCAATCGCAAATGGGACGCATCCTATGGCACACTGTAGTGTAGCGCCCCAAGACTTCCTTTAGGGTAAAAGGCATAGTACTTGGGCAGAATATGTATTCTGGAACCAGAGGGCTTGGGAGCTGTTGGCACGGCCCGGGGGCCAGCCAACCGGCTAGTACAATATGGCCACCCAAGTGACCGAAACCGGCGGTCCAAACGAACAAAGCATTACACAGCCCCTCTCTCCTTTCAAGCGTCGTCCCCGACGCTTCCCTCGGTCGGCCATCACAAGTAATTAGTGCTGCGAGAAGCACCCACGAGCTAACCGTACCAGTCATCGAGATTCGAGCACATGTGCTCTTGCAGTAACATTAATTCCACGTAGCACTCAGCGAAGCAAAGGCGTACTTCTGAATCCTTCTCCCTGACGATAATGTGCCCCAATGAAATGATGGAGGTATAAATCCAAGTTTCCGAATGGGTCGAGAGATTCAACAAATATTGTGATTCCAGGCTTTTGATGCCGTAGCAGAAACGCGAGAGTGTCGTAGAACCCTGACCAAATGGGGCAATCGAACCTCATGGGAGCGGGATGCACGCGATCCAAGTGCGCAAAGCATAAGACGATGCCATTAAATGGCGTCCTGCACATTCCGCATTTGTAGACACGCATTTCAGCGGAGGGAGGCAAGTTGCTCAAGAACCTGAGAGAGAGCACACGGGGGATGCTCGGCCACAACTTCCACGACCCCTCTTGGCGGTTCCACCGGATTTGGAGTTCACGGCTAGTGTCGCTTCAGTTATTAATAGCTTTCTGGCACAACGCGAGGGCGAGGGAAGTGCCGAAGATGAACGTCGATCTCGGCCCTTCTGTTATGGGATGCCTGAGATTCACCCATCCGTAGCACATGCACTTCTTTCNCTGGCACAACGCGAGGGCGAGGGAAGTGCCGAAGATGAACGTCGATCTCGGCCCTTCTGTTATGGGATGCCTGAGATTCACCCATCCGTAGCACATGCACTTCTTTCACACCGCCAAAGTTTACTACAAGCGGTACAGATCAGGATAGAAACCCACCAAAGTCGAGTCCGCTTTCCGCTGCCACCAATGCAGCGTCCCGAGACTTTCTTTAAGGTAAAAGAAGGTATAATTCTCGGACAGGATATGTGTCCTGGAAGCAAAGCGACTGAGAACCGCCAGCACGACCCGGATGCCAACCAATCGGCTAGCACAATGCGGCCATCCAAGTGACCGAAATCGGCGGTCCAAACAAACAAAGCATTACGGTAGCGTGTGGTAAAATAAGCTCATAGTCAAAACTCCATTAGACCTCGGTCTAAGCATCAATAAATATCTATGATTCTAATTAATGTTGCTCTCATATTTTGCAAAAAATCGTCTGTGCCTATAATAGGGCAACCTCCGTCTTGCAAGGGCAAGGACTTTATGCAATGAAACATCGGGAAATCAAAAACTGCTGTAGGAAAATGGTCAAAAGCAACTGGGAATTCCAAATTTTGAATTGTTATAGTGCACTGAATGCGGTTCGCTCGCCGAGAAAATGGATCGCGATGAAGCGTTAAAGGTCTTGCGTAGGAAGGATGCTATTCTTGAAAATCCTTCAATCGTTGCTGAAGCTATTAAAGTGTATGTTAAACTTTGACCTTCCTGTCTTTTTGGGCGTCCTTGTTCTACTCTATTTCATGTCCAGGTGTTTCTCTTCTTATGAGTTATCTTTACCAGTGTTGTTATTGCCTACAAGGATGCGTATGCTAGCTTTTTGTCATTTACCATTCTTAGTTATGTGTGCACTTTTCTCAACACATATTTGTGTTTGGTCTTGACTACTTACTTTCAAATTTGCATTGCCTTGTTTGTGATTAGTAATGCGGAGATTTAGTGAAGTGGCCAACTTTTAATGGCCCTGATTTTATTACTTTTGTTTTTTCCTAGGAAATTTTATTACTATATGCAAATTTTGCTCACAGCCAATGCATTGCGGTTGATTTTACAGTGTTCAAAATACAGAGACAGGCCACGGCAATAGTGGTGCTGCGTCTGAAACCAATGCGGAGTCAGAAAATCCTGTTGATTTATTAGTCGGCAGCTACAAAGGCGCCATTGAATTCCTCTTTGAGATTGGCACATGGCTCACCTACACCGACGACGATGCCCAATCAACACGCAATATTATTGAGTCTGTTGTTATGGAAACCATCTTGCAAAACTACGACCGAAACAAAGCCATCAAGTGCCTTACTGAGGAAAATGTTAATGTGAGCTCAAATCGTTTTATAATCCTGTTTAAAGTCGAATTTCAATGCCATGTGGAGATAATGCTGAAGCGGATTTTACGCATCTCTTATCTAAGATAGGTCGCACAGAGTAAGCATGGATTCTAGGCACAGTTAAGGTCTTTACTTGTCGGTATGCAGGATACGATGGAGTGGTTGAGCCGTCTGATTGAATCGGCGCGATGGCGTCAAACCATCTACGAGTTGGCTCAACAACCACGTAACGAAGATTGCCCCTTCCTCTCCCTCACCATGCCTTGTATAGCCGTTAAGGAAGAGCTCATCGGTGAGCTTATCTCCGTGCCCCTGGCTTGGAACACTTTGGAGATATTTCTCAAGTGTGTCGCCTACATCCTCCACCCTTTGTTAAGCGCCAACACGGAGCTTGTGGACGACGACCTCTTTCTGCACGATATCGCCTTTCTCAAGTCCGCCTCCATGTCTTCCACGCATCAGCAACCGCAGCAGCAACAACACCAACAGGACACAGTTTTTAACCACTATTTGCTTGATGTGGAGGCAGATCCAGATAAGAAGAGGATTTACCAAATTTTGAGGCATTTTTTGGTAAGAGTGAATTTATTTCTTCGGATGTGTAAAGGGACGAGTTTTTCACGGTATATTTCTTGGAGTCGCTCATAGCCGCTGTCTGAGTCTTGTTTTCCGGGCTTTCGATTAGTATTTGAATCGGTTTTTTTGTCAATTTTGCGATCTTTACTTCGAAGATGGAATTAGTTGTTCCTATCCTGTGTCTACAGAAGTTGTTTTTAGGTATCACACTTTGGTTCTTTGTCGTCTGAGTTTTTCCACTTACCGGAAAAGGCATCTAGGTACCAAGGCGTATTTACTTCTGATGTGCAGCGGAGTGGAGAGACTTTTAGCCTACAGAAAGCCGGCTAAGAGAGCTGAGTCTTTTTATGCCGGGAGTGAGCATTTATTGTCATTGAGTTAAGCCAAGTATGCAATGCTAAGGCATTGCTCAATTTTTATCACGTTAATATTTTCTTTTTAAAATAATCCCTGAACTTGCATAACTATGTATTCACTGTACATACTTTCACTCAAAAAAACGGTTTTTTAGAGGACAAGGGGTGTTTTTTGGAAGAGCCGATTGACGCTAAATTTTGATGCACGCCTTTATGCATCCCCATAGCGATGCGGCAATGTTTTTTCACTGCTATATCTAGTTAATTCAGCTCTTAGAATGTTTCGGCCTTACATGAGTGGTGTTTTGTGTCGAGACTGGAATTTCTGATTTTTCTCGCCTTACTAGAAAGTGGAACCTTCTTAATGTCTGAGCAGTAAGACTTGCGAACACCTTTAAAGTTTTAGCTTAATAATACGCTCTACGTGTACGTGAAATTATGCGTGTGCACTAGATTTCTCCCTTAGGCTGTTTTAAGGCGCAGTTTTGGGAGTAATCTAAGGATGGATGAAAAGATAGATGCGGAGGTAGTATGAACTGGTTCCCATGCCAGTACCACAGAGCCTGGAAGACCTGTCATCTGATGATCAACAGGGACATTTGCCCATTGGCAATGCGTTGTGTATTGTTGCCAAGGCTGCAGTCTCGAATATCAGTTATTCATGCTTCAACATGATGTCACTTGACTCATTCACTATCAAAGTTTGGACGTTTTGCTTGTCTGAACTGGCACCAGCACTTGCAATACCACACCGAATAATTTAACTACTCCTCAAAAACTAAAACCGTAGTCTCCCAGACCGAGTCTACATTTATCTTTAAAGCCATCGCCAGCCGGCGTCTCAGGGGAATTTTATTCCTTTTTCTGTTAGGAGATGGGCTGTTACAGTGAACAGACCTACCTGATAATTCAATCGATGCTGCAGTGCCTAATTCGCCAGCGGAACGACAACGCGGCAAGGCACCTCTCTTGGCTACTTGAGTCGGAGGCGAGTCGTCGTGGGCGGGATGTCAGTCGATATAGCGTCTACTTCTGCTTCGCTCGAAACTATCCCACTGAGGTGGCTGCTATGCGCGCCATACTCTCCGAGCAGTCTCTCCTTCCCCAACAACTCGATGTGGTGAGTTCTTAGCTTTTTTGGCAAATGGAAAGTGGATGCCACCTATTCAGAAGTACTTTAGAATAGTGGCCTAATTCCTGAGGCGCTTTTTGAGTTTTATCAAATGAAAGAGTGGCAAAAGTTTTTATTGGCAAACAGTCCATTGGCAATATTTTTAACATCATTGAATTCCTTATAAATCTTGAAGAATCATCAGTTGTCGTGGTGCTGCGGGACGTCTGCCTGAATGGTTGAAAGGGAAGTTAAGCCTCCTATCTAGGATCAAGAGTCGCTAAGCGTCCGTGATCCCTCAATGCTATTAAGTATACTTAAAGCAGAATTTATTTTTGGATAACACTGCGGATTCATTTCTTTTTTGCTTTTATTTTTGCAGCTTTATGCGGCGTACAGAAGCGAAGCCCCTCCTCCAGTCAGCCTGATTCGGCAGCCCCTTTTCATCGGTTAGTGATTACTACTTTAAGCCTGTTTTTTCTGCACTTTAAAATACTTAGTCGCAATTGATGTTTAGTTCTCTTCTTGCCTAATGATTTTCAAATGGGTGGACTTTTCATCTCATTCAACAGAAATCGGGTTATGTTTTTATTCTACCGGAATCCTGAACTAACACCTTTTTTAGTTGATTCATAGAGAAACAATGTTTATCCTCACAAATTTTGTTTCTACTTTCTCATTGGTGTAAGAAGGTTTAAAGTTAAAAGGATAGAACAGTCATGTAAATCACGCCTTAGTTTAGGCAATTTACCCCGTGAGTTGAATTTATATGGGGTTTTTTCTTGAATTTAATGTAGATTGGCGGGAGTAACAGGTAACTATACCCACTGCAGCTCCGAGAAGGGGAGGAGCGGGGCTAATGTTACTAGGCCATAGGGATGCAGCACTGACCAGCTCAATGCATTCTGTGATAAGGAATACTAAAGTTGAGCAGCTGGGTCCACTGTTATAGCTTCTACACCACGAAGGTTCAAATGATGAGCTGACTACATTGTGCATCACCGTGATTTTGCAGTGATGCTAGCGGACGCGTTGTTTGCTAGTTCGGAGCGCTTGCTAAGTGAGCAGCAGGAGTGCTATGCTTACCTCTACGCCTACGCCTCAGTAACTGCAGAGAAGGTGGACTATGAAACCGAGTGTCGTCTCCGTCTTGATCACTCCCGAGTCGCTGAGGTTAATAGGGAGGTGTTGGAAGCTAGCCGCATCTGTAAACACGTGAGTCTTCTCCTTTTCTTTTGTTCTCAATGTGATCACTAGGCTTAAATTACCCGTTGCTCAACTCCGGTGAATTTCTTCTGCCCGAAAAGTTTTACTCTATGTGTGTATTCAAAGGAGCGGATCAAAATAGTTGGGGATTTAATAGCATTGTTAAAGGATAAGTATGCAAAGTGTTACATGAAAGGAGGGTCGGCCTTTTGATTGGGCAATGTTCTATAGCCATTTGAGACCGAAAATGCTACTTTTTGTGTAAGGGACCGATATTTTAGGAGTTTGCACAGCTTAAAGAGGTTATTCGGTGCCTTTAAGGCAACATCTGTTTTCGGATTTCGCGTGTGGGGAATTCGAACGGAGCATTGTTTGTGTGCCGTGCTTAGCCAAATAATACCTTTCACCGGAAATGATCTTCCTCAGTTGCCTAATCACAAGTCTTTAAACTTTTCATTTATTTGACTGCAACAATCACTTGTCCACTGAGCACTGGTGACTGAATCACTCTTATGCACCACTGAGGATGGCGCATGTTTGCCATAGGACAACGGAAAGGTATGAGGATTGGCAGCCAAGGTTGACATGAGCAGAGCACCATATTAATCCTGTAGAGGCTAAATCGCGGGAGGCTAAAAGGGATCACGTGGTAACAAATAGCATCCCATCGTGGAATCACGGGACATAGTTAAGTCCTTAATGATTGAAAAATCCTCTTCGGTGCATTTCCCTTCTCTACTGCAGTGGAATACTATGACAGGCAGCGCAGTGAGCTTGCGAGCCTTCCGTGATTTACCGACCCTGTTGCAGTGCCTGCACCACCGAGCGATCTCTTTTGGCGTGTTTCGCTTCCTCTGGGTCATCTTCCGCTCCAAGCGGGTGGACTTTGAGCTCAACCTTGAGACTATGAAGCCCTACTGCATCGTTGTGAACGAGCTCGCCACCCTTAACCCCTTCATTAGACCTGCACTGCTCTCATTTGTCACTGAACTTCTCGGATCCGTTATGGAGGGCATGGAGGACCTCAGTCAGGTTAGGTTGCCTCCCACTTTTCTGGTCATTGAGGAGTAGTCCGGTGCGACTAGTGGTTTGTACGCAATGACCGAGGTTCTACGCCACGGCCAAGAAGATCGAGTCAAGTGAGGCTGGGAAGAGTGGTGTGGTAGTATGTATAGCTAAAGTAGGTATTATTGGGTTTAATTTCATTTCGCCTTGGATCGTTAATTGTAGCTACCAGAGGTGGAATGACGTTAGTAATTACTCTTAGTTGATATTTTTTTGTGTATGCTGTGTTTGCTGAGAGACTTTGTTAAGCCATGACGACCGAACTCCATTACACTGATTTAATGTATGCATTATCAATAAAGTCACTAAACCATTTCGATTTGAGCTTAGAAGTCGTGATTTTCGCTTATCAGTTTTCGTCCCTGGTACCGCACATTAGAGATTCACATGAGCTGGAATTAATAAAGCCCGTTCGAGAATGATTTTCTTTACTGAAAATATAAGTAACCTCTGGTCTGTACCTCTGCCTGAACATATAAGGCATTAATCATACATTGTTTCAACCTTGGAATTGTACTTTTCAAAGTTTTTTTATGTGATTGATGGTGTTATTTTTGAGTAAAGTGGAAAATGGTGCAACTCACAATTATCTCCCAGTAAGATAGAATAACCAATGGGACGGCATCTGAAATTGACCCCTTACATCTTATCCCTGTAGTTTTGTTTAAGATTAGGTTGTTTTTGAATGTTTGGCTACAAGACCAGTCTAACCGATGATTGATGTGAGAATCTTATTCTGATCTGGGTGCTACATTCAAACACCTTTTTCCTTCGAGGTTGGAGTTGAAATTTTGGTCTGTGAACGATAAAATGAGGGATTTGTTTGCTGCTATACTCGTTAGTTTTTAATTATCTGTTCATGTGTAGGGGAACTCATCATTTTTATGAATAACAACTGATGTTTCTTTTATAAAATATCGGCATCGCACTTTTACCCGTTTTACTAAGCATGGGTCATCTCTGTTTCATATCACGATGGCGTTCATTTACGCCTTTGGATTGCAACTGTGTTGCTAGTATTTTTGTATGAAGTAAGACACTAACTTCCAACCCCTCTTTAATGGTGCACCGTTTTGAAGAAATCTCCAGTGTTTCCTAAACTATCTTCCTTAATTGAGGTTCCCTACTTTTCGTATTTCTACAACAGCAATCGTGGACGTCGTTTCAAATAGTGGCCTTATTCTAACCAGCGTTGGCAATTATTTGTTCGACAGGTGATTGATTTCGTTGTTTTCCAGCTGGAGTACAAGCGAATGCTGGTGGGACTACTGGTCCACCTCATTACGTGTGGCTACGTTCTACCAACTATTCGGACGATGCACTCTCTCTTCGAGCGAAATCATGTGGACGTCTCTATCGCGCGACACTTTGTCACCGAGGTGAGTTTGCGTCTCCCCTGTTAGTCTATTCCACATCCACCCATCCATCCACCCACCCAACTTGCATTGGTGCTGGTTTTGCCGTATTTGTTGATTCTAGCTCCTCAGTGTGGCTGCACCGCCGTATGACCCGATATTCATGAACTGCCTTCATCCCCTCGTATCTCACCCCCACATCATTGACGGTCTTCATGCCGGTCGAAATGCTGACCTCGTAAAGGAATTTCTAGGTGTGTTTACTCCCTTTCACCACACCATTGCTCTATGTTTCAATATTTTAGCACCACGATATATATCTTTAACTACTTTAGCCAAATACACTGACCAAGCAGGCTCCGCAAGTCCGGAATGAGATGGGTGCCGTGGTCACTCACCTTGTGTACACATGTGTAAAACAATTTGTTGTTTATTTATTGATACTAATAGCTAAATGTGTGCTTGCATTTCGTCGCTAGTTTCAAGCCTCGGCTACTGCATTCCCGTGGGGAAGGGGTATTGTTGTTACCTGTTGCTCGTAGGGGGGTCTGCATCTTATTCGCTCAGTCGTCGCACAGGAGAGTTCCGCAGTAATGAAGTTAGGGCGGACATGGGATGGAGCCTCCACTGGTCTGGTACTGACTCCCGAGCCCTAGGAATCTGTAACGATCTAGTCGCCTTTCATCTCGAAATTGCTTGTGTCGTTTTGCAATATTCCAGTGGAGTGTTCGATTACGCTTTTGATTACATGGGCATTTCTGTATCGTCCCGAGGCTCCCTTTAAGGTAAAAGAAGGCAAAGTACTGGGGGCAGAATACATGTATTCTGGAAACAGGGGGCATGGGGGCTGTTGGCACGGCCCAAAGGCCGACCAACCGGCTCAGTACAATATGGCCACCCAAGTGACCGAAACCGGCAGTTCAAACAAGCAAAGTATTACAATTTCGACTTCTAGAGATAGTGTCTTCGTTAGCGGTACAGTCTTCGAGTGCACAAGTGGTTTCGGCTGCTCTGCGGAATATGAGTCAAGACTAGGATTGTAAGAAGCAGCGGAAATCGTTCATTTAAACCCAATAGGAGGAATATATTTGTCTAATTAAATTGACTTAATAATATTACAAGCAATGCCTTCGATTTATTTAGATAGGGGTCACCGTAAATATAACAAGTCAGCAAGGTGACCTACGAAACTTTTAATTAATTTGTTTTTTAATTAACTTGTTTGGTACTCGCTCAAAGCCATGCAAACGGTAAATTGATATACCTGCTAATTTTCAAAAGGAATTCTCAACAAAAAGACGGGAATTTAGAAAATACTTGGAAAACACAGGGGTGCTAGATGCCATTACCAATGGTAGTTTTGCCCTTTTGCTGTTACTCAGTGATAATTGTTGCAGCTCTCATCAAATTGTTCGAGTTATCGGAAAAGCCGAACGACCCAGTCAGGTAACCATAAAATATGCACAATTGTTATCACAAACTTTAAAAATTACTTCTTTATAAAGAGCTTTACCTGATTAGGCTTATAACTTTCAAATTGGAACGCTGGCTGTTAAAATAACACATGTTGTCATTAAGGCACGAAATAAAATTTAATTCTTGCTTCAAAAAATAACTACTTTTTTAAAGTGGCGCCGTTACAGGATGCTTGAATCTTAGACAGCAAACTGCTTCCTCAGCAGAGATTATAAATTCTCCACTTAATGTATTGCTTTGCCGTATTTGGTTTAGCACCTGCAAGAACCTTCTTAAACGCACTTTAAGCACTTTTTATTTAAAACAGAAAATTTTGTATTAGACGCGTAAGGTTATGTGTGTGCGATTTAATCAGTGTCTACATCATATTTGCTTTTTTCAGCATCCAGTTGAATTTTTAGAGTAATCCTTATTTAATGCATGTTTTGGGCAGGTTTCTAAAGGATTGTTTTGACGAAAAGGCATCAAAAGAAGAAACAAACCTAAAGGAGAAGAATGATGAGCTTAATGAAAAGATTATAAATTTAGAGAGACTAGTTGGCGAGTTGCAAGAAAAACTCGCAATAAGTCAAGAAAGTGACGGAAAAAACCTGGATGTTTAGGATTTTGCCCAGGAATAAAATAAGCTTCTAACCTGTGGTCCTATTATCGATAACTTTTGCACAAACGTGAACTGTTGTGTAGTGGTGGCTCGATATTCTTCGCATTTTTGAGTAAAGTGTAAATTTAATGCTGCTGTTTGCTCTTCTTTTGACCTAATACATAATGCTTATCACCGATTACAAAATGATAAGTGAGTTAATAGTCGCTAATTAGTTGCTGAGTGGGTGTTCACAAGGGCAAAGATAGGCAACTTTGAAAATAAATTTCGTACGAAGTGATGAAACGAACGCAAGCGTAAAGTTGTACTTGTAAGAATTAAGTACATGTGCAACCTACACGCTTGTGTCAAATTCAACTGGCTTGCTTTGCTCAGTTGAGGATGCTATCATTCTTCACGCCTAAAGTGGGAATCGCGTTTATCCTTCAAGTTGTGTCGGAAACTAGTTCCCTTATGCAACAGCAATATTGAACATTGATGCTATTTAACTATTGAGCCTAAATTAGGGGATTTTTTTAGTCAAGTAAAAGAATTCTGCATTTTAGCATAGGTGAATGTCTTAACCTTTTATCGTAGTTGCTTGATTCTAAGTCTGATGGACTAGAAAATTGATCAATTTAAAAAAACTGTTTTATTAAATAAACAACGATTTGATGTTCAGGTGAATCGTGATAGTTCTTTATAGGCTATTCATCAGGTGAATATACAGAGAAAAAAATCCGATACCAATGGGAAGTAATTTTTGTTAAAATTTTCTGCCACTTGTTATCACTACTTTGTTTTATACTTGTTATTGAATTATCAGAGCATTAAATTAATTCCATGAAGAAATGAAGTCTCTAAAGTTCCATCATATGGTTTCAGTGGAGATTTTACCTATGCCACTAAGGTCGTATTACCGAGATTTTAAATGGCACCTTTGAGACAGCGGAAAATGTGCTCTTTTCAATGACAAAATTTTTGAGTGTCAACTGAGGAAGAATTCAATAACCATTGGTCCTAAATGCTAAAACGAGAAAGTGACGTAAAACAGGTAAGTAATTATAGCTATCAAAGTGTCCCGGAGGAATGGTTCACTTGATTCTATTCTGTCATCCTGGGCATTTTTGCATTTGATAAACAAAAACCTAATCTAATCATCATAAACACTAATATTAGGGGACATAGGGAAGAGGCATTTTTTAGGTGTGATAACCATTAACCAGTAAATGCAGGCTTTTAAAGTTTGGTATGCTTGAATGTAAGGCAATATTCGACACACAGACTTCATTAATGGTTAGATGCATGTTTTATGCTTTGTATTACATCAGTGGAGACGTCTTAGCAGCAACAAAAAAGATGCTGCGTTTAGATTTGAAATCCGTTGGAATACCCTTTTATATGCATCTGGTACAATTAATTTTAGCAGTAAATAGCTATACAGTTTAAGGACAAAGTGCGAGGCGTAAAATTCGGCCATTTGCCACGCAATTCATGCCACGAAGTGATAAAAAGTGGCCAGCAGAAATGGTGAAATTCGAGTGTATTTGAGGGATTCTAACAGTCATGAATGGCTATTTGTTGCGTGATGGCAGGAGCATTTTTACGCTGCTTTTGTGCACGCCTCCACCAGATTGCAAGGCCAGTTGTTCATCAGCACCTACTGGATGCGTCTCGAGACAACACGGAAGGCTATTAATGAGGGAGTGCAAATTTTGGACAAGAGGACATGTTGCAATTTGGACTTCAAGTAAACAAACCCGCCAAAAACTAGACCACACACGAAGCATATCGCATAATTAATGCGAAAGAAATTGTCATATATCTAACAGAAACTTGATAAAACCTATTGGCAAATCGTCATTGTCTTTGAGGTCTCAAATGAAATTGTTACCACTAAATATAATTGATGATGTCTGAAACTGGGAAACGTACAGATTGTGAGAACTACTTTAAAAAAAATTTGTATCTCAGACAACTAAAAGTACTTTAGAAACAAAATTGGGTAAAATATTATCTTTTGACACATTTTAGCCTTAGAAGGACTTAGAGAACAAAAACATGTGAATTTTAGGGTGTCTAGTTATTCGACGATTGTGCTCAAATCAAAGTTGATCGACAAGACTTCGATGTTGTAGACATGCTAGGTAAAGGTTCTCTCAACGGCGATTTAAATGAGCAGTAGGCACTTGAGTTATAAAAGGCGGTGCAACGGTTTCGCTGTAGCATTTATAAGTGATCTCTGTACGTGTCCTCAGACGCAAAAGTCGGGGATCAGTCGAGCGTCAGGACTGTTATTCAATGTGGCCTGCAGGAGCGTGTGCTAAACTAAATCAGACACAGCTGTAGTGTGGATTTCAACAGTTGATAACGTTTCAAAGACGGCTAGCTGCACTTCCCCACTGACATTTTCGGCCGAGGCTATTCTTCGTCCAAAAAACAGGAGTTAGTCACCACGGATTTTGGAAAGCCCTTAGTGAAAATGCACAAGGCGAATTCTTCCATAGAAAGAAGCCTTATTAAGTGAAGAGTAGGCCGATAAGTTAACGCAAGCCGGAAGCCGAATTTAGGCAGAATAGTTCGCGATGAATCAGCCGTAATAAAAAATCTTTTATGCCGAAGTTTTCTGGATATTTGATAAAAACCAGGGTACGTACGCATATATGGTAGAAGTCCATCTTGTACTCCTTACAAATGTGTTTTCTTATATGGTCAACTCAAATTTTCGGTTTTCATTTGGACAAACCTCGAAGCAATGCCAATAAATAAAAACATCAAGGGAGGTAAATAACAAAAATAGCGATAATTGTTTCCAAATTTAAGCATGAATTCCCTCAGGCGATTTCACCGACTGATGGCGTGTCAGCTTATTCGAATGACCACATGAAGGCTATGCTGTGCGTATGTTCAACAATTAAAGATGGTGGAACTTCAGCACGCATGACCAATAGTAAGGGTGCGGGACGACCAGTCAACACTCCTACTTTCATTCCGATTCTGACAGATAAGTTCCACCTTGGAAGGTTCTGATCAAGGAAGCATTGCATCCAATACACCTAAAGCCCTATCAAAACCTCGCAGTACGTCTACATCCTGTCAAGTACTAATAATTTCTTTTCATGCTAAAAGATTTGTACCCGATGTCCAAATGCATTGTGAAGATTAAAGGAATAATCTCAAAATTTTCTCCTCAAGCATCACTAGCGATAATCAAAACCTTTTAGCAGGAAATATGGTGTTTTTGATCATACTCAGCTTAATTTTTTGTTTTTGTTACTAAAGGAAAATGGATCCTTTTGTTTAAGGAACATTCATTTTAGAAAACATTTGTGCACTATATAAATGGTGGGAAGACGATAACCTTTAGCCCCTGCGCAAGATTTTATACCTTTGCGTTAGCTATAAAAGAGTAAGAAACATAGTCTGATTAACACAGTAGTAACACTGTAGCCTTTTTTACATACTTGTCCGCGTGCGCTGTACTTCGTTAACATTCGTGCCAATCCAAAAGTTAGGATGATTCGCAAATTCCATTGTATCAAGTATGGCAAAGTAGTCCAAACAGATAAAAGAGGGACATCGTCAAATATGTGTGACGAAAGTTTATTGAGGTCCCGCTGACCTAAAGTTTATTTGCTTCTGAAATGTCAGTCGTAGCAACCTCCTTTTCATCACCTGAGGTGGGTGGTTTATTTGGAAATCTAGCACTTATTTACAAGTAAGCAATGTTATCAAGGCGATCAAAGAAATTGTAAGTCACCCACCTTCGCAATCTGTCTCTTTGATGCTATAAATGGAAGGCCGTAGCTGCATTAGGCCATTCCCATTTTGAATGAATTAAAAAAGCTGATGGTACCACTGATAAGCAAATTGAAAAGGAAATATCATTTTATACTTTTCGGGCTGCTTTAAACCAAAATGAATTTTTAAAACAGAAATACAAATTCTAGGCAATAAAAATTTTGTTGTTTAAACCTGGAGAAAGCAAGAATATGTATTCTCTGGGTCACAGCCAAATTAAGATTTGGATTGCATACCCTGGATCAAAGTAAGAACGGAAATACAAGTAGAGCATCTCATGCTCTCATTAAGGAGCAAGAAATCACTATTTTTTAAAATATCTTGCTTAAGCTTTGCAAATTTAAGCCAACTTAACAAGCCGAGGACTAAGTTTGATTTAACTGAGAGGCTTGCTACCTGTACAGCTTTGAACTTCAACTGGGAGGTGTGGCCTTATTCAACGAGTGGGTTAGACTATTAAGGAAGCTATCAAGCAGGCTCCACGTCTCTATATACCCGATTCCATCTATATGTGTGTGGCTTCCCAACAGTCTTGTGTTTAAGCACTTCACCTGCATCTGAGAGCAAGCAAATCTTTGTTTTTGGAGAAGCATAGCAACACCATGGAAAACTCAAGTGAAAAAGTTAGTTCCCGGGCTGGGAAGATATGCAGTCCCTCTGAAAATCTATAAAGATTGATACTCTATACAGTAGTCGCTAGTCTACATCTCACTTGTTTGCCGTTAGTTTTCAGCCTCAAACTACGTGTGAATGATGAGTTCTCCAATTTCTTTATTATTAGGTAAATACGAGGTCGGAAATACCAACATAGCTTCCTATAGGTTCACACGATCCTAAGTGTTTTGTAACCTTACCCATTGTGACTTGATTCACAAGTACGTACGTCGCTTCTCAAGAAGGAGCATTGCACACTGACCCCCAAAGCAAACTTGTAGACGCGCAGTCGAAAAATACCATTAGCGGAGCATAAAATGACAGCATTTTGGGTGGTAACTAAACCAACAAATTCAGCATGGTATTAATTTTCTGGAATTTGAAGTCGAACTAAATTTAGGATCGTTGGTTCAAAGCCGAGTTTTGGTAGAAAATTACATGGTTAGACAAGGAGATATGTTAAGATTATAGGCAAGTTGTTAAAATTTCTCCTGGTCTAGTGCAAGTGGGTACCTTTGACTCTGCTGCTAATTATAATTACAAATTTTAAGATGATTCGCAGAACATATTTGCGCAAATAAGTTCAAGCACAACGAAATGCCAAGGGCGACCTTTTGATTAAATTAATTCAAGCATTAAATAATGCTCGCAAGGTCTGCAAGACCATTAACATCACTGTAGACCTTTGTTTAAGGAGATTGAATCTGACCGTTTTTTGACTGACCAATCTAGAAAGGCACGTTGCGATTTTGCGGACATAATTGTCATTTTGGAGAATCTGTCATGAAGCTGATATTTAAAACATTTGGACAACGCAATCAGTTAGATATGTTACCTTCAAAAAAAGTTTTTTTCGACGCTTATTAATAAGCAGAAAAATGCAAAGTTTATATATGCTAGTAAAACTCAAATTTGTAAATAAATGGCTCAAAGCGGGCTGACTGCACTTGCTTGCATTTACTGAGAATGGAGTCTTTCAGTATTTTAGAGATAAAACCTTGCCTAATGGAAGTAGCGAAACCCAGACAAACCAACGAACCCTTAATTTTTTTCAATTTAACGTCAGTCGCCTATTTTGTGGGATAAAAAGCCAAAGGAGCATTTTAGTGCACAACGGCATTTCGCGAGGCATTTACTTATTTATAAAAACTGCTATGCACATTAATTAGTTAAGAGTGACCAGTAAAGTAGGCGCGAGTGCTTGGGCCAAATAATTACTTACAATTATCACTGAGGTATTGCAAAAATGCATTGCATCAGGAGATTCGTGGCCCACAAGCCAGTGTGAAGCCCAAGTAAGCGCGAAACAGCTGCAAGCACAGGTGCACTACTTTGTTTGTTCGGACTATCGGTTTCGGTCACTTGGGCAGACATGTTGTGCTAGCCGGTTGGCTGACCCCCAGGCCATGCCAGCGGCCCCCCAGTCCCGCTGTTTTTTAGAATACATGTAATCTGCCTTAGTACTATGCCTTCTTTTACCTTAAAGGAAGTCTTGGGGCACCACAACAGGTGACTTTTCACTTAAAATGACTAGGCAATGTACAAAGGAAATAAACTTTAATAAATGGTTGACTAGGTTTTCGAGTGATTCTGTCTTCGTCCAACTACAACAAGAGAAACTAGGGTTTAACAGAGGCGATGGAAAGTTTTGCCATACCTTGATTGGGAATAGAATTTTTTTGGCTCTTTGTGGTAAAGGTGAGAGCGGACTATGATTCATTCTCTACAAAACATTGCCTACGCGGCTAAAAAGTGAATTAGACGAATACTATGCAGGACTTCTAATTAGTGCTGCAATACTGGGCTATGATTGCCGAATATTGAAAAACTGAAAACCTATCCAGGCCAGAACAATGAGTGCATTAATAAGGATAGTGTTCCACAAAGGCGGGTAAATAATAATCATCAAAACCTAACCCGGGCGAAGTATTTGTCGGATTAGATTATGCATGGTTTGAAGATGCTCTGAGCTTATTTATCTCATATGAATTAGGCTACTCGAGATCGGAGGTTTTGCGCATTACATTCCCCATTTTTTGCCATGAATTTGCTGTGCGGTGTTAAGTGAAGGCTATAAGGCTGTAGGGTCTCCTGTGGCAGCCCTTGTTCAGAGAGTAGAAAAGGATTCAACGCTAAGACCGGTAGGTATACCTCCATTGGGACCGCTTCTTCACACAAGGCGTAGGACTGGAAGAACCACCGCAAACATTTACGGCTGTGTGTGAAGCGAAACGAGATTGATAGTGCCTCCGTTTAATGGTGCTTTACTACGCTTATAGGACGCTAGGTGCACCCATTCAAGATGTATTATGTTTGCGATCTAAATAAGCAAATCAAATTCAGCAACCACAGCACTTAGTTTGCCTTAAAAATCCACAAAACTTCAATTTTGTTTTGCTTAAAACTTTAAATTCACCAAAGCATTTCCGAATATTTTTCCATGCAGAAGAGGCAGGACTTACAGTCACGTGACTGTAAAATTTGGCTGAATTAATTAGGTGAAGATTAGAAGGCATTTTAAGAATTGGAGCTGCAGAGCAGTCATGGAGGCGAAATTGACCAACGATGAGGTGGACAAAAAGAAGGTGGAGCGGCTCGGCCCTTAATCGGTGTCTTTTACAAAGCAGTTGTTTGCAAGTTGCCTCGTACCTTGCAACTCTAGGCTGTTCATCATTGTGACTATTGCGAGTGAGGAATAGTAATGGCATTACGCATAATTTTCTCACTATACGATTCACCATCTGTACCCAAAATATTCACCCACAGTGAATTGCTTGCATGAATGGCTTTTATTTATAGTGGAGGATTTTTTACTCTCATTCTCAAATGTGCATGAGCACGATATGCTGATTTCAAAGCAATTAAATTTGAGCTTATCAGCGTAAAATTATGAACTACAAAATAGTCTAGCAATTAGCTTACCTTCTAACGTAGTTGCTTATGCGTACTATTTTGATGTTTCCACCAGCTCCCATCATGCCGCACACAATGGTGAGCGTTCTCCATCAGTTTGTGACAAGCGCATGCATCAAATTATATTACACATGGATTGGATGAGTTTAAAATGGCAGCGCAATTGCAGCAGATAAGTCTAGTTTTAATTTTTTTTACAATTGCATCTTACAATATTTACTAGTACTTGGCGTTTTATTAGATCTATAAAACTCTCGGGTTGTGGTGATCGATCTTCCTCTTAAATTCCTCCAACGAATGCATTAAAGGTCGTTTTACGACTACTGTAACTGTCCTAGCGCAGTTGGCTTATTGGTTTATTTCGTGATTAAAATAAGTGATAATTTTTGTGTAGTGCCTCGAGTCTTTCAGAAGGGCCAGGGACTGGTGGCATAACACGGGGGTAATGTCGGTCATTTGGCGTATATAACCAAAACGAAGAAATAAACAAGTAATCAAGCCAGTGCATGGAACTTCTGTATCATTTTGGTGGTCTTCTGCGCTTCCCGTAGTCATCCGCCCACAATCGGCACTGTAAAGTTGAACAACCAAGAATGATGAACCGCGACCCCAACTTTACTTATCCTACTTAGCAACTTCACAGAATCTGGAGTTTCGTCCTGTCTAGGGGCTGCATTGCTGGAGGGGACTTATTCAAACAACCTTGCATGTTCATCCCTAGTCGTAAGACCAATGGTTCAAAAGCACTCCTTTAATAAATGACATTTATTAAAATAGGTTCGCGGAAATAAGGCTTCGCTTTTGTTCTTCCTTTCCACTTTGTTCCCACTTCAGCACCGTCCAGCTCTTTATCTACCTGGGTTCCATCCAACTAATGGAGAGGTGGAGAAAGTAACCCAAACCTACTTAGTTGTAACCTTTATATAGGTACACAGGCAGTTTCTAACAAACTATTCTAGATGGTTCATCGATAGTGCCACTTAATTAGTTAATAGCTTTTCTGCAGACTACAAGACTAGGATAGCTGCCGTAGGTATAGATCATTTTTAACCCTCCTGTTATGGTTGTCACATGTTCCCCATCCGCAGCATCTGCACTTCTTCTGTCATATTAATGATTAGCAGTCAATAATGGGACTCAGGGATGTTGTCCCTCGGGATCATGTTCGCTTTCCGCTGATGGGAGCTACCGACATGTCGCAAAGGCCATCAAAAGTACAAAACGGTGGCCTTAAGTACCCTCAAAACCGTATCGATGATTAAAAACCAATGAAAGCCTTGCATTTAAATTATTTTGGTTGTTGGATCAAACCAATAAATAAAAACACCTATGTTAGTTATTCGTAATGGCTTTTTTGGGGGAATTCTCTTAAACCCATTGAAAGGAAGTCTTTTGGATAATCGCTGCCTGCGATATGTCTACATCTTTTACACTCAGAGCATATTCAAGACTATTTTAAGACATTTGATAGAGTAACAGAAGCTAAAACACGTTGTTAATATTTATCAGCAATGCTCACCCAGGCATCTGCATGGATTTGTTTCCTTGCGTTTTTTTCTAAGCTATATTATGCAATTATTCTAGAGCAGATCGCTTCTGATCTCACTCAGAATAGCTAAGTTAAATCAGCAAAATGTTTGCTGAAAGCAGAAAGCCTTGAAAAAAGTGAAAGCTGGCATACCAAGGTCTGAGGAAGCTCTTAAAACACCATTTCCCAAAAGCACACAAATTCCCTAAGAATGCGACTTTAAATAAGGGATAGTAGAGTAATTTTTGATTGCATTACCTACATGCATTGATTTGAGTTCAGTAATTGATAATAAATCAGCGATTTTAAAAATAGAGACAATTTTAATGAGAAAACCAGTGAAACAAAGTAAAATTTAGGCCATTGCACAAGTCACAGAAGATTAATAACAGCTTCTATCCAAAATGAGTTATTTTTGGCTTGGTTTTGGCGTCCATACAGCCATATATCATTGAGTTGTAACAATTTGCATTTATTGTTAGCCACCTTAACGACGCCTTAACTACAACGGACAGAGATGTTTAAACCAGCACAAATAAGAAGCAAAATGCCATAAAGCTACTCGGTTGAGAGCATCGTCCTGTTGAAACTCCCTAAATCTTTACTTGATTGGTTTCACTGAAGGAGAGTGGGATAACTACCTTTGATTCGTGCATTTGTAAGGCAGCTAAGCATAGGGAAGAAACCGCTCATTGCCCGCATTCACAACAAGCATCATCGAGGGTTGAAACTTCAAATAACTTTTATCTGTTTTAATTGCATACAGGGTCAGAAGCTGTACTTCGACACCACCCAGAAGTGATCCGAAGGCATTTAGTGAGACAATTTGCATTCATTTTCATCACGGTGTTTCATTCAAGACTTACGTGCTGGGCTTAAAGGGGGAGAGTAAAGCTTGCCTACGACCACGACAATCAGCACCTCATAAAATTTTATCAACAGCTTTCCCTGTACTTCACCACTAGTTCAAGTACATAGAGGAACTTCGTGGTGTAGTACACCACAAGACTCTCAAAATGTGGTTGAAAGGTAGGAGAAGCGAAAACCGCTTTAAGAAAGACTCAGTAAAACCTTTGAGGGAAGCAGTCTACCTTGGAAGATGGAAGCTGTTTTTGCGTTCCCTTTTTCAAATTGGTAGGGAAATTGCCCTGCAGAATGATGCGTATTTCCGTTAATTATCAGCTAACTCTTTCTTGTGTACCTGAAATTATGCAAAATTAAGTTGTTTAGATACCAGTTTGTTTCGAAATGAAACTTTGACATTTTTGTTTCCTAGCCCCTATCGGGTGCAGATTTCCTATTTTGGGACAAAACGCAAAGTTTTCTCTCCCAAACGATAAGAAAGTCGGTTTAAGAATTTAGTGCAGTTATGAATACGTCAGTGGAACTGAATACTACTACTACATTGACACTAGTCCGACGAATTGCGAGCGTTTTCGCGTGTCACATCCAATAAGTTAAAAACAATCCCAGTATAGTCTCGGAGAATAAGCTGCAGCAAGTTGACACTTCCAATTCCCGGTGAAGTGAAATGAAAACAACAATTAAAATTCTTTTTCCATTAATTTAATTGGATGACATTTTTGCAAAGGCAACTAATAAAATTTCACACTTTGGGTTAATCAACATGCCTTAGCGGCTAACTCACGTTTAACTTGAATTTGAAAGCGAAAATTTCCCTACACAAGTGCTCTAAACACAACTGTTCCCAACAATTCTAAAAGTTGAAACCTTTCAAAGCCAAAGGACACAAAATAAAGTCATCTTGTATTTCATTAATGCATATTTGATTATGCAGGCTCTTTAGCCATCTAGGTGCCATGGCTCAACCTTCTCGGTCTTTCTCGCTACCAATTGGAAGCATTTGTCTCACACCGGCTTCAGAGATAACTTGAGGCGCTAAATACTGATACGAGCATTTACACACACGCAACCAAAATAGGACTGGTGGTTTTGAGCCTAAATTATTGCTCTTGGAAAGGATTGAAGTTTTCTAAATTGCAATCGCGAGCATAGCTGTTTCAGCACACTCGCATTTTAAGAAAGCTCAAGAAGCGGTTTTTCATTTAAAAGGTCACTGTGGGCGACTACGCATCGATATAGGTCCGAATAGTCCTGTCAAAAGAGCATGCAACTCGTTTTCCTTGATATCCGCTCAAGGAGACGGTGGAAATCTAATCTAGCAAAAATAGTTTCACAACCGAGATGGTTGTTTTATTAGTTACAATGTACTAATTCATCGCCCTATTCTTTGTAGTCCTTTATTAAAGGAACCTATAGCTATGTCTCATCAGTACTTGCAAAGATGTTTTTGAAAGTTGTGTTTCCATTATAAGATTGGAATGCATCATTCCATGCGAGGTAAGCGAGTGATTGCTCTAGATTTTGATGGCAGTCTTCGACAAAGTTAGCGCTTCTCTTGTATGAAGCAGAATGTATCGTTGTCTATAGCACACGGAGCAGCCTCAATAGTATAAGAAATATCTTACTAACCAAATATTTGGCTTTCTGAATGATTAATTTAGGTCTCTGTCTCAACATGACGCTAAAATGTCGTTCATTATTAAAACAAGATTAAGTAGTTGAGGACATGGAAAAAAGGGAAGATAGGAATTTAGTGGACTTTGTGGAAAGAAAGACGGCGAGCGCAACATTTTGTTTGTTTGACTGTCGGTTTCAAATTACGGACTTGGGTGGTCACATTGCATTTTCCGGGTGGGCTAGCCCCTGGACCGTACCAGAAGTCCCAATTCATTTCCATTCGCCGACTGCATGTATTCTGCCTAAGGAAGTCCTAGAATGCTACAGAAGTCTCCTCACTTTTCAATTGACAGATTTTGTTCTCAGTCGCTCCTCGAGCTTACGTTTTAGGGAACATTTTTCTGCTCAAGTTAATCAAAATGTCTTGTAAACAGGATGGTTACTTCTCTTGCACTCCACCTTTCAGTGAAAATTGTTTGGCCTTCTTATCAGTCAAACACCGCTCATTTTTACGATTTTGAGCAACCTAGATTTTCTATTGTTTTAAGCACTTTGAAACATGGTTTGAGTGCTAAGAAACGTTAGGACAAAGCAGTTTTTATAAAGTCGCTTAAACGCAAGTTGATGGATGCAGTTAAAGGCTAATTTTCCTACAATTGCTTGGTGCATCATGGGGCAAGGCATGGAACTGGGAAGTCGCAAAGTCAGTTAATGCATGGGAATACTTTCTATTGCCTTAATAGAGTGAATTTGAATTAAGATAACTTTTGAGGCAAATATTTTGCAACCCTTTTTACTAGGTTAGTCTGCCCTGTATGGTTCTGCGAATCGGAATTTTGTGCTTAGTTGGATTAGAGAATTTTAAGACTTCAAATTTGATTCTTGAAAGAACTAGATATAGTATATCTTCCTTATTAATTAATTAATTGACGTAGAGGGACATGGATATTGCTATTGTCTGGGAGGCCTTCGTTGACGCACCACATTAGATGCACCGAATCCTTCCTTTTTCATTACCCTATTTTCGCATAATAAGTGAAATGTCAGTATGTTCTGCGATGACTTCCACTGAAGAAGAATAAAAAAGACAATCACACCGCTTTTCCACCCAACTATCTACTCACCCACTCATCTACCATGGCACGCTAGTTACAGTGAATTCGGTCACCTGGGCAACGTTTGAATTCAGATCTTATTCCTGTTAATAGGTTAATGCTAATGAATAAGCATGGAGGATATCATGAAGAGAAGGTCCCATCGTGTAATGAAAATGCTTTGATGCTATTTGTGACTTCACTAGAAGAGGAGGGCCAGATTTTTGTGTTTTTTTCAGATATGTGCTTTACTGTAAAATGAAAATGATTAAACATTCTTATGCTGAATGGCAAAAAAGGACAATAATTTAATGAGGCATTTATGGATCTAGCAAGAATAGACGAAAACTTTTGTGCTCGTAGGCACTGGGAAGTAGATAATTAATAAACCAAGTCATGCAATAATTTTCAGTAATTTGTACAAAGAATTTTGCATTATCTCTAGCATGCTGTGACCCGATTTCGCTTAGAGTGATTATTTTGGCATTTTAGTGCCTAGGAGCAATAATGCTCATTCCATTTAGGCGATTTTGAAGGGAGCCTTAATCATAACCTTACCCAAATGCATTTTCGATAGCATCAGGGTACACAATAAAGGAAAAGGACTTGAACACTTAAATGTGTCCTTTGAATGGGCCCTTCGTTGGTAGGTTTATCCCTTGCAAAAGTCGTCTCTAGTAAGAGTAAATCTGATTGAAGCACTTTTATAACGTCCTTAGTCTTTTAATGCTTAAAAGTTGACAATTAAAGCAAATAACGTATAAAGAGGTAGGACTCTTCAAAGAATGCAAAGACTTGCGTGCATCAAGGGACATTTTCTCGTAAATGGGCACAGTCATTTCGCACCAATCATATACCATCTTTTAATGTGGGTAGCGTGGTGATGTTATATTTAATAAAACTATTTTAGCAAAAGGAGAACCATAAATGCAATGAATTAATTGACTCATTATAAGCTAGGCAGACTCTACAGCCATAAATTATTAAGTAAAACTGAAATTTTTAATGACTCAGATAAAATTATGCTTAAGCTGTTTTGATTGTCTGACCTTATTAGGACAATGAGTACTTAAATAACCGATTCGAAATTCTAGAATTCCTTGGGGTCTTGGAACCAGGATCGCCCCAGGTAAATACGCCAATAAGTACTGCATTTGTAAGAAGTGCGTTTCTAGGAGTGTAAGCCACTTATTCTCCGCAAGAATTTATGCTATGTTCTTTCGCTTTTTCCAGCGTTCACGCTGTACTAGTTAAAGATGAGGAGAACTCTCAAGGTCTATAGTGTTCTGCGATGGTTATCTTCACCATTTTTGTGAGAAGATTCGCTGCTTTTTAAATGTTACGGCAGTTTTTGGTATCTGCTTAGAGTTAGATCTTATAAAGAGTAAAAGCTTGCAGAGATGATTGTTTTTGACAAGGACTTATTGCGGCCCGTATCATCAGTGACATACGACTGTAGTACTGCTTTTAAAGCAAAACCTTGTTTGAATGTGTTCCTGCTTACCTACTAAGCAACAACTCATCACTTTACCGTACTGCAAATAATTCCTCCACAAATACATTTTTTCACAAGATCAAACTAAAAGCCTTACTTCGTTTACAAGAAACTTCCTTGCATTAAGTTGCCCGTATCTCGCAGTGCCACTATTGTCTGCTACATTGAGCGACACTGCCTGTACTGGCTCAAATCACATCCCCACTCATTTCTGCATACAGTTTCAACACGGTGGTGAGCATTCGTGTGCTTGTGAAATTAAGGATTCGAGTCTGACTGAATGTTCCTTGCATGTGCATCTGCAAGAATTAGTAATACATTTTAGAAACAAGGGTAAAATATATGATAGGGAGCATTCAAAGGCTTGATGCGTAGCTCGAGCATTAAATGTATGTACAAATTGTGATGTGACTGCAATATTGTAGACGCTGGTTAGGTGCTTAGCACCATTTTGCTTAAAGGATAGCCTTCAGTGCTTTCAATGGTAACAGTCGAGTGTGTTAAATGCACGCACACGCAAGATAGAGACAACAGCTAAGTGAAAAATTGGTATCATACAGATTGGAGTCTTGATATTAGCCCCTTGATTACAAATGCTATCCAAAATTCTACAGTTAACGCAAGTAAGTATCATTTGTGAGCTGCTACAGAATTAAAGGGTGACCTAATTAACAGAAGTATGCGGAATTTTAAAAGCAACCGCATGTCAGAAAGCTCCTACTCAGAAATCATTGTTGGATTTAACTTTACATGCAATTCATTAAAAGTTTGTTAAGCTCTCGGTTCTCTATTGCTGGAAAGCAGTAGGGTGGGAAGAAGTTGGCAATGAGGAATCACTTTAATCCCCTTCCTTTACTAAGTTGCTATGCTTTTGGGTCGGTGCTCTTACGACTAATGATTGGGTTATGCAATGATAAGTTCATTCCTTTTCCTTAATATGGTTTCCAAACAGGAAAAGAAACCAACCCAGCAGAACTGCTAAGAGAGATTAAGGATATCCCCAACTTTAGTGAAATTTGATGACTTGGGCGGTTGATTCGTAAGTGTTTTCCTTACACTACCGAATGCATTGTACTATCGACGGGCAAGTTTGACCAGAAGGAGTGCCGATAACGAGGCTTGGAGAAGGGAGAGGGCCTATATTATGCTTTGACTATTTGGTAGCTCTGATTTTAAGCTTCTGCCCAGTCAGTTGCACTTAAGCCCATCTTGACGTCAAAATTACGTAGTCTGTTTGAGTTTTTTGCCTTTTTTCATAATCAGGGGAATCTTGACTAGCCGCAATGCGTCGAATGTAATTCCATTAAATCTACCGTGCCTTTAATGGGGTTAAAGTGTCTCCCAAATTGAAAGAAAATCTCTGTGGTCCAGAAAATCAGTACACTTATTCTACACGACCTAGTCGCATTAAGCCAGAGTGAGAAGCGCAGGATTCTAAGTCACTTCAAACTTTAACTGTCCCAAGATAATTAAATGATTGAATGTTTAAAATGTTAGGCTAAATAAAGTTATGCGTCTTAGGCATAACTTCCCCGTTCGATGAATAGCGCATTGAGGTTTAGTTCATCACCCGTTCTAGTTTATAAAATGAGGAAACATAAACTTATAAGAGATTAGACAATTTGACACGAAATTCCAGGCAGTAATGGATGGTCACCCTATGGAGGAAGTTTAAATCATTTCCTGTCCATGATTTGTCCTGTAGTAAAAATCTCCGTGGACGGTTTGGTAAGCTGTCCCCTACCTGTACTGAACCGCAAGATCCAAGTTCTGATTTTAAGCATCAATCAAATGGTGCATGGGCTTTCTGATAATAAGTTTTATTTGATCAATTTGGCTCCACTATTTGGAATGTCACAAAGCATTTCTGAAGTTTTAAGGTGACTTAAGCCACTAAAATTTCTCATAGTTTCAGAATTCTGTTTGTTCACATTGCCACAAATACTAACGCTTTTCTTCTCTAAAATGCGGCACATGAACAATGCGTTGGCGTGCATCTTTTTACCAAAAGCAGTCTGCTCTAATACAATATTCAACCAGTCATCACTTGGCGAGAATATGCGACCGAAGTTGAGAGGGAGGTGTCAGCGTAACTGTTGTACCTCAATATTTTTATGGAGAAAAATTTTAATTTAAACACTTTTTGCACTCACTACCACGAACCAAGCAAGTACCGGATGGTGCTGGTGGTTGTTTCTCTGCAAAGGAAAAAGGAATTATTGCGTAGTAAAATTTCTAATCAATTAAGAGCTCCTTAAAATGCAAAGATTGCAGGGATCTATCTGAGGGAAATGCTTCACACAGTAGTCTGCACTGAACACGCGAAAATACATGAGTGTAACCAATGCAATGGGAAAAAATAAATATCTTTAAATGTGCTAATCCATACCAACCATAGACTAGGACCGAAACTGAATTACTCTGTAAGAAAGTCGCAACGAATGTGTTCCAAAAATCTGCAGTCATAACGACCCTTTATTTCAACAGAAACGCGCTTAAGCAGACGAAATTGGACCTGAGACCCGAAAGTATGATGGGTTGCATTACTTGAGTTCCCGATAGTCTCTACCGTCTTGAGCTATCTCTAAAACCTTATCAAAGCATATAAGCATGGAAAAGGTATGCTGTTTACACTCCTGAGTGCAGGGAGACAGCAGAAGGGATGACAACCCAAGTCCACAGGGACGGAAGAGTCGATGAAGTTACAGTGTCTCCTCTTTACATCTTTCCTCTTTTGAGTTTCATCCCTGCCTCTCTCTGGAATCGCTCTTCATATTTGCTCTTCATGAGTCTCCTTGAGAGGCATAATTAGCAGAGGGGCGGGAAAGTCATATAAATGCTTTCATTATGTCATAGTGTCAAGCCTTTTGAAAAGGTAGGATGTCTTAAAAAATGTTTGTTTCGAATGCAAGCGTAAAGTTAGAAGTAATGTTTTGCATTAGACTTGTTTCGTACTAAAACCACCTTCAGTGATCATGTTTACCAACATAAGTGAAAATTCATCGCAATCCTAGCTAGAGGCTGAGGGCTATAGACATGATGGAACGCTATAGCACGAGGTTATTGAACCTGACCACGGCAAATAGCGAGTCTATGTAGGTTCCAACGTTACTAAGAAAATAATCAGTCTACACGACCATTGTTTCTGAAAAGTACTTTAATATTTCTTTTGAAAGATTGGAAGCTGATTTAATGGATTTAGTAAGAGGCATTTGAAGATCTGTAGATCAGTAGATCATGATCCTTTGGGCAGCAGTAGTGTTCTCATCACGTACCTGAGAGAAGCACCACAAAAGATTCAGCGCAACAGCTTGTGCCTACAGGCCTTTATGAAGCAAAATATAGTTACTAAATGGTCATCTGCTCTCCTAGGGTAATAAACTTAATAAATTATGCGTAGGTTTTTTCGGTCTACTAAAGCAAACGAGAAATAATTCGTGGGAAAAAAGAAAGAGGAGGAAACTATTGTCTTCCCGTCAATTCTATTATCTGGCTATGAGGGATTGCGCTCCATTTTGGAAAAAGATAGCAGTATGGATTTGCGCTTCAGAAGAACAGGTTTAGATCCTCTCGAAAAGTTTAAGTTATTTATTCTCTGTTTAGAATTACCTATTTAGGAAACCTTCACCTAAAGTCTTCGTCTAAAGTACGAACTTATGTGGTTCCATGCACCTTCTCCTTTCGAGTGACAAGAAAGGTCTTCAAATAAAAGTGGTCGCTGAATCAGGATAGAAATCCAATGCTATTTGCGTCCAGGCGCGAGCGATTTCACATCCGGCAACAAGTTTCGCATGCTTGCCTTTATTTCCGATGGAAAGGATAGACAAAGCTACCTTGTGACTTCAATGAATTATTGCTTTAAAATGGACGGTGACAGCTAAAAATAGTTTAGCGGATTGCTGCATTCATGCAAAAAAATATTTTTAACCAAAAAAGGTTTTCAACTATGGGTCGTTTTTAGTTAAACTCCCCAAAGAGGCTGTACGCACATAAATATCACTTAATTGGAGCAATTTATGTGATGTCCCGGTAAAAGTCGTATAACTGCAGCTGTCTTAAATGTCTTTACCGATGTTATTGCAATGATGGCTGGTAAATTACGAGCTCAGCACTGATTCCCGCATGCCATACAAGTTGGAAGCAAGCCTAAAAGTGCTAAAGGCTTTGTTTCTGACGTCAAAATGCTCAAGAACGCATGATAATCTAATTTCATACCTGTCTACTCGGCATTGCATGTGATTGTTCAATGCTGCTAATGCTGCAAGCAAACTATTTGCATCACTTGGAGATAGCTAATCACGGAAATATGAAGAGTGAAAATGAGGATGGGACAATCGCTCCTCAATCCCCACCTCTCTTCCCTCCTTCTTCCCTCCTTCTCCCCTCCTTTTTCCCTCCTTCTTCCCTCCGACCCACCCTCTCCAACTACACTCCAAATCCCCTCACAAATTAGTTATGCAGCCTTGAGAGGTCTTGCATCATCCCTGACGTGTCTTGTGGCGTAGAACAAGGACCATCTCCCCGACCGAGTGACCAATTGACTGACCAGAACTGACTGCTTGTGCACACTGCTTTCGCACATCTTGCACTCGTATCGTCCTGACTCGGTAAGCCTCCATCGTAGTTGGAAGACCTCTTGCAAGAAGACCAAACGTTGGAACCAATTATGCCTGCATAACATCCTGGTCCCACACTAACTTTCCAACTAACCCACCCACTGACACCTTCATTCACTCACTCCCCGTTGTGAGGAATGGCGCAGTGGCAAGGAAGTGTGCAGTGGGTAGTGCGGGTGGTGGATCGTTTGTGCTTGACCACTGATATGCTTGCTTCCTTAACGAGCATTTCAATACTGGAGGCACGAAAGCCGTTCCTCATTGTCAATAAGTCAGATCATGCCAAATCTCTTGCTCACTAGGTGGTTACAACGTATTTGTAACCCCAACATCGTCATTTGAATGATTAGGTTACGGTGCTCTTTTAATTTTTGAATCCTCAGTTAAATACATGTTTATGTCAAAGCTGTATGACTATTTAATTTCTGGAACTTTTGTGTTACTTTTAGATGCTGTGCGTTTTATTTTTTCAATATTTATCTTGATTGTTACATTCGTTGGAATTACTTTCTAGTAAACTAAATTTACGCCCAGGTTGGGTGAACTTTGTGTTCCCACCATTAAAGCACGGGCTCGATCCACGAGTGCCATAAAAGATTTAATGTTTGCCCAAATCCCAACAGAGTTTGAATGCCGGACGGGCTTTAATCTCTAGCTAAATTAAATGCTAATTATGTAAAACAAATTATTTACGTAACAGGCATTTCTAGCAGAGTATGGGAATCGAAAATGCATGTCAAGTGTTATCATGAATGGCTTTGCATGGGTAATTATTGGCAGGTGGTTGCCGCAAATTACAAATATCATGTTTGCGACTAAGAGTGTTTACCGCTTAGAATGCCCCATTTTGCTTCGTTAATAGGTCAAAAATTGCGCCCTCTATTGGGCTAGGGTGTTAAAGTTTTGCAGTTGAAATAGGATTAAAGCTGGACTCCGGCATGAATGATGAATGAAGGTTTTAGACATGCACGGAAAATAATAATTGAGTCGAAGCTCATAAAAACGGTTGGTAAAGACTTTTATTTGCAGCGGATTGCTTGGAATTAGATGACAGAAAGAGTTCCTTTTGGGTTTCGGTTCAAACACAAAAATAGCATTTAGCGGCAGGAAAAAATTAATTTGGAACGAAGACTTTTATGGGATACCAACTTAAGCACTGGAAATCTGTAAAGGTAAGATCACTCTCCTTCTCTAAATGCCTTTTTATCCTTTGCATACATTTTTGTGTGTTCAAATGAGATGGAATTAATTAATTTTGCTAATCCCACATAAATATCTGATTTGTTTATAAATAGGCGCTCTGCGCTGGAAATAAGTAGACCGGTCATTGCAGTTCCTAATCTTTCTTGCTGCAAGCCTATGAAGGGTTTTTGCAGCTGAAGCGTTTGATTAAATTTACAAAGCAATAAGTAACCACCCGTGGACATTTTCCGCAAAGCCATCCGCTCCTTTAGTGCGTTCAGCTTCTGCCGAAAAGTTTGCAAATTTGCTGGCATTTTTAACACAGTAAATCATAGAGCCATAACTAAATAGGCTCTTTTTGTCTTGATTTGATGATAGAAATTCGCTTAAGGATAATTTTAAAATGCATATTCCTGTTCCTCAATAGCCTTGTCATTTACTAGGCTATGCGTTGGATTATTCATCCCTGCATTTGAAACTATCCTAAGGCGTTTCTCAGGAGCATTTTGAAATTCTGAAAAAAGGCTGACGAATGTCTTAAAGCCATCAAATTGCACTGCTATTGCGTCTCCCACGTAGGGATATTTCAGCAGTTCAAATTCCAAAAGTTGGACCTCTATTAGTAACTCTTTTGCTGTACTACAAATGTTTGTTTTATGGTGTTAAAATGGCAAAAGTGGATTTGATTAGCGAATTCCAATCGAAGCGAGCTGCATTATGGAATATCAGAACACCATCCAAAGATTAATGCATTGGCAAATAAGCCGCTGTTCGGTTCATGCGAAATTTGGGAAGTGAAGCATAATCTTTTTTCCCACCCAATTCGGAGAGGAAATAATCCTAGGATCGTATCAAAACCCAATTAAAAGACTTTTGAAAAGCTTCATAAAATCGCAGACTGCTGTCTCACAATGTAGGCAATGTAAAAGCAAAAAACAACTCTGTTGACCACCCTTATCCATAATGCATTTGTTTGATGATAGCCTTTGGCAGCATATTTTACAAGACGTCAGGTAGACAAAACTGTA
Organism: Taenia saginata; assembly: GCA_001693075.2. Taxonomy (NCBI): domain Eukaryota; kingdom Metazoa; phylum Platyhelminthes; class Cestoda; order Cyclophyllidea; family Taeniidae; genus Taenia; species Taenia saginata. The sequence continues at coordinate 52,614 of LWMK02000027.1, read as the reverse complement.
TTGTCGACATGTTATGGACCGCTGCTATGACTAGTGAAATAAATGCGGTGACTTCCATGAAGGCATAACAATGCATGAATGGATATGCGTCTATCTATCCCTGCAATGCTCATTGATAGGCTCCCCATGCATTACCCTCACCTCAACCCCAAACACACACTCCATCAGCCCATCATTCCATCCAACTTCTTTGCACCTAGTGGGAGTGATCTAGCTCAAGTCCATCACACGCTGCATGTGTAGGGCACTTGACGGCAGAACTCACTGACTGCCAACAGTTGAGGCACTCCGATTCCGTTAGTCACGCACCCACCAACAGGCGAACCGCGTTGAGAGGAGTCTTCAGAGCAGGCCCACTTCATCCCACCCCTCCAGCAATGAAGAAGTGCGTTTCACCACTGACCTACACACCCGCGATCAAGGCACCATTACCAAGGTCAACAGTCCTCCTAGTGCTTAAAGCCAGTGATGATGAGGTGGTCGGATCGCGCCCACGAGCCACAATGGTGAGCAAGTCATTCACCTATTAACAACAGTCGCATTCAAAGGTTACTAGTGTGTTTTCCACCCTTCACTCCTTCACCCAAACTTTTGTGCATGCACCGCTTCCGAAGTGCCCTCTGTCTGACCAACCGACCGACCAAGTGACTCGCAATGAGGAACGGCTTTCGTGCCTCCAGTATTGAAATGTTCGTTAAGGAAGCAAGCATATCAGTGGTCAAGCACAAACGATCCACCACCCGCACTACCCACTGCACACTTCCTTGCCACTGCGCCATTCCTCACAACGGGGAGTGAGTGAATGAAGGTGTCAGTGGGTGGGTTAGTTGGAAAGTTAGTGTGGGACCAGGATGTTATGCAGGCATAATTGGTTCCAACGTTTGGTCTTCTTGCAAGAGGTCTTCCAACTACGATGGAGGCTTACCGAGTCAGGACGATACGAGTGCAAGATGTGCGAAAGCAGTGTGCACAAGCAGTCAGTTCTGGTCAGTCAATTGGTCACTCGGTCGGGGAGATGGTCCTTGTTCTACGCCACAAGACACGTCAGGGATGATGCAAGACCTCTCAAGGCTGCATAACTAATTTGTGAGGGGATTTGGAGTGTAGTTGGAGAGGGTGGGTCGGAGGGAAGAAGGAGGGAAAAAGGAGGGGAGAAGGAGGGAAGAAGGAGGGAAGAGAGGTGGGGATTGAGGAGCGATTGTCCCATCCTCATTTTCACCCTTCATATTTCCGTGATTAGCTATCTCCAAGTGATGCAAATAGTTTGCTTGCAGCATTAGCAGCATTGAACAATCACATGCAATGCCGAGTAGACAGGTATGAAATAGAATTGTTCGATCATCTTATGCATGGGTCTGCCTTCAAGTAAGCAATTATAGGCTTTGCACCATTGCGTACATCTAAAACAGTTTTCAGCGAATCGGTGGTAGTGCTGAATAGTCTGCAAAAGGTTTTCTTTAGTGTGACACATGACAGTGGTGGCACAAATTCACTAACCGTGTCACATCCTCGTTAAACCTTCAGAATCACTTTGCTATTATTATTATGATGTTAAATGAATTCATAAACGCAATTGAATTTGTTTTTTTTAGTTACACTAAATCTCTCAGGTGAGGAATCCCATCACTTTTCAAAGTGCTAACATTTTCACTCCGATTTTACTTCATATGGCATTTATGCACTTGACTTTGGTTGCCACATCAAGCATCATTTTTGTTTTTTTCCAGCTTACACGCTTTTAGCTATTTATCTCACAGCTGTGGTTTTCGCAAGTGAATGCTGTTACATATGCCGCACTGGGTACGCTATCTATTCCATACTGCCTCAACTCTCAGGAAGTTTGCCTTTAAAAATTAAAAGGCACTTTAATTCTGGCCAGTTTTAACTATCATCCTTTTTACAATCTTCATAGCTACCAAATAATCAAAACAGTCAAGTTTTACCATTGCCTTTTATGTTTGTCCAGACTGCATAATGATTGTAAGCTTTGGTGAGTGAATCAGACGTAGTTATTGAACTACCCGATTCTCAAACTGTAGTATTTTTACTGTAACTACCGATAAAGTAGCCAATTTAGACCATTTTTTGTTGTGATTCTTGCAGGATCTTAGACCTCAAACAGATGTATTATTGTATCTTAAAAAGGGCTAATCTTGGAGCTAATTTTACCAATTTGATAAAGCTAGTGCTAATTTTTTGCTTTTTTTCTTCTTATTTAATTAGCAGGACCCATCAAGTTAGCTTTTTGAACGACGTGAAAATCTCCTGCTTTTGAATAGCATAACTTGACTCTATCTGCCTTTCTAAATTTGTGTATTTGAAGGCTCTACTTTAGTTAAAGCTTTATGACGATTTGTCGCCGGCACACATTTTAAACAATTTAAATGCTTTTGAAATTTATCTGTGCACGGTGTCGAATGGCAAATTATCTGTGATTGTAGTTGGTTGGCCAAAGGCAACCTCAACTTGCCCACCGCTGATTGGTTGATAATTGCAAACACAGTCTTACCAGGCGCACACACCTACAACGAAACCGTGAACCATATCCCTCATCATTAAATCGGCTCAACCCACCCTCAATACATATGCAACTATGCCTAATGCGTCACATTTACCGACAGAAGCGGAAAGTCCAAATGTCACTCACCCCGAGCCCATGGAAATATTCAATTTGGGCATGAAACTCGGCATGAGTTTGCCCTATATTCCACTCATGATTATAGCTCTTATCGGAAACTCCCTCGTTTGCTACGTTATTCATCGCTATCTTCAACACTCAGTCACTAACATCTTCCTCTTTAACCTCAGTGTTACGGACATCCTTACCACTTTAGCCGTCATTCCTATGACAGCGATCGCAGACATTTGGCTCAATCACTGGCCATTCGGAGCGACTATGTGTAAATTGGTACCATTCATCCAATGTTTGACAGTCACTTTGACAGCCTTCACCCACGTCCTCATCTCCTGTGACCGCTTCCTCATTGTGTTTCGACCTCTGCAGAGACGTCGGCTGCTAACACCACGACGTGCAAAATTTCTCATCATTCTCCTTTGGATGACTGCATGCATTCAGGCTACGCCGTTGGCAGTAGTGGGATACCTGCCAGAGGGCGCGAATGCGCGTTGTGAGGAGTCGTGGGACGCTCATAGGAGTCAGGCCTACACTACTACGCTCATGGTGATGCAGTATTTCATTCCACTGACCCTTCTCATTTGCTCCTACTCCGTGATTTGTTGGAAACTTAACTCCACTCAAGTGGGTGGTGCCATTTCCGCCAGTCGGAGTCGAATGGCAGTCAGATCAAAGCGAAAGGTTAGTAAGAAAATTTTTATTGGCTTTAGATAGATGGGTGTGAGTGATTATGATACAATGCCCCACTGTCTATTGTTTCAGATTTTAAACTCACTTAACAGAGGTCTTGACTTGTAGCAAAACATTTTGTTGGTCTTCAATTCTATCCAACAGGTTATCAGCTTTAGTCTTTTCAAATTTGTCTGAGTGATTTTAAAAATTCGTCCATTTTCCAGTTATAATGACGAAACAAACGCATAATGCTTTTGAAGGTTATAGGTAACATTCTGTGCATCGTCCATTCACGTGCAAAGATCCAGTCTCTTAGACTGAATTCATATTTCGCTGAAAACGGATTTTAATGTAGTTTAGTTCAAATAATGAATCATAGATTCAAGTGAAAAAGCCCCATAATATTTTGAATTCAAATGGGTGTTTAAACAAACGTGCATAAGTGTGGAGTTTCTTAGTCAGCATCTCATTGATGTTAATTAATTCCACGATCTCCGTAGAAGCTGGCTGAATTTTTAGATGGAGGCAACTGAATAGGATAATGCTTGAGCTTGAAACGATTTATGGAAAGTGTAGTGTAATTTGGATGCATTTTGGTGTTAAGTAGAGGTATTCTGAAACATTTATTTTAAGCAATTTTGTAAAATTTCTCGGTCAGTCAAAAGGATATACACCTCATCGAGGAGTGAGTCAAGGTGGACTGGGGGTCGGATATGAGGTGGAAAGCCATTTATTTAGGTATAAACACTTTTTACTGGTCTTATTTTGTTTTAACCTGAGTTTTAAATTTGACCCAAAATGTTTGCTTACATTGGGGGAGAGGGGAGGGTTAGCACTATCGTGATTTGATTCTTGCATACTAACGAGGGTCTAGTTCCTCGTAATAACGGCGGAACATGCACTATCAAGCTACCAGACCTTTAAAATATGCAAACTTATCTTCATGCGATATGATGAAGTGACAAGTGGATTAGTCCTCAGTTGTTGAGCAGCACGATGATGTAGAGACCGAGAAATTGATCGGAGGTTGCATAAATAATGCGGCCTCATTGGAACGCATGCATTCCGTATTTTCATAGACATAATTACAAGCCCGATTGTCTTAAGAAATCAACCACGCATATTCAAAGCAAACTGCACACATTTGCAATCGGTTCGATAGATATGTAAATGAACACAATAGGTGGTACAGCCACTTTGTCTTATCCCAACGGTTTTACAGTAACTTCTTTGCAAGTAAAGTTTAAGTAAATTATCTTATAAAATGGGCGTTGCTAGTTTGGGATAACGGGATAGGGTACGTAACCTCAAGTTTTACATGCTATGATTTCATGCTAAAAATAGATACTTCTGAGTTTTACTGAAGACAAAAAAAGTTGACGCACACTGTCTGCTCGGGTTATTTCTTCGAAAATCTAGTGAGATATATGACCAGAGATCTAAATAAAATACCTTGTCTTTTGAAATGCCTAAAATACCAAGTGAGTTTAATTAATTAGCTTCAATGTTAGGAGGTTGGAGTTAGCAGGATTTGAAAGGCGAAGTATGCGGAGTTTGAATGACTGGCCTTTGTATTCATCATGAAGGACCAGCTGCTTTTTGTCACAAAACCAAAACAAATGATTTACCATTTTTTTGTTTTTTTTGCGAGGGCAATTGTACAGAGTCAACTGGCTTTTTTTGACTGCCTCGTTCATTTTTATTTTGAAATTGCACGAGATATTACGACACACCAATGCGGATAACCATAAATCTTTAGACCGGAATGAATTAAGCAATATTTTCTGCACCATTTGCAGCATATGCAACCCACGATAAACAGGCTGCATTTTATGCACAATGGCAAGGTACCTGTTCAAAATCGTCTCGATTTTTGGGCAAGTCGCACTGAAGTGTAAGACCCGTAATTCTAAGATAAAAATTGTTGCTGTGTCATAAGGGATGAATGCTAATAAATATCGTCCTGATCAAAAAGTCGTCGATCGGTATACTGACTAAGGCTAATTTGATTTCTTACATGGTACTTTATCATCCAATCAAATAGGTCCATTTTGACAGCCTTTCCATACCTAGATGCATACCGTGATGGCTTTTCTAATTTCCATTTCGTAAACTTGGGGTTGAGATGTAGTGGAGCGAATCATTTTGTTCACGAAATATTGGTTGGCAATCAACTTTAAGTAAAACGTTTTGCATATTCGCCTATTCGGTATGAAACGATTGGCTTTAAATAGTAGATATACGCTTTCGTCTCGGCATAAATGAAAATGCCTTATCACTATGATCAATGGCCATGAAATCATGGTGGACACTGTTGCGGCTAAAGTGCCTGCGCCGAATCTCATTTCGGTGGTACTGGCTAACCCACGGGAGAGCGACGTTTAGGCTAATGCTTCCCTTGCGTGATAATGATTCCGTTTCCCTCCATCTTTCTCTTTTTTTATTTAATATATCTAGACTGTCAGCTAACGCATTTTGATTGGTTATCAAATCGGTACGAAATTAGCAAAATTCACTGGTTAGGACATCTTGAAAGAATTGGTACGATAAATTTTACACATACTCCGCTTCTACACACTCAACACGTTCCTACCACATATCTGTGCAAAAGTGTGCATAAGTAAAACAATGAGCCATACATTTAACAGTTGTCATTATAAATTTCCGAGGAGAGGAGCACTAATAATGTTATTCTATTTGTTTAAACAAAAGTCTTCAACAGCATTAATGTGGGGGATAATTTTCTCGAATCTTTTACGTTTTAATCCCATTTGTTAAGATATTTGTCGGCTCTTCATTACAATAAAAACTCCTCAACTCTGGTAGGATCAGGGGCTTTATGCAAACTCTGTTTGTTAAATCAAAAGGGATAGGATCAAGTCAAAACAGGTTGATTACCTTTCAAACTCTGTTCAACTAATCCCGCACTCGAAGCAGAGATTACCGGAGAAAAGTGGAGGAAGAGAGGTATGGGGAAAACCATAAACCATTGCGTGTACTGATCTTTTTGAGTTTAGATCTGTCGCATCCCAGCTAGATCTATGACCTTAAACCCTCATTAACAGGGTCATTGGGTGGGAAGTTCCCTCTGAAAGCACTATGGCTCACTACTTTTTGAGTCTGTAATTTTATTTGGACTCTAAGCTGCAAAAAATGTTATGGAAATGTTGAGACACTCGAGTTGAAGTTGGCATTATTGGGACATGGGGTGGTGCATTGCGATGTGTAGCAGAATTAAAACTGGCGAAGATGTCCCAATTAGCATTGACTTTGAACGTCTCAGTCCTCAAATTATCGGTGATTCTGGTGAGTTTCGGTGAGACTTAAGGAGGACATACATCTTTGGGCGCATTCAAATAAGAGAATGCCTCTGGAAGCTCTGAAAGGGGTTTTCTGATGTTTCGCTCTAATAGCATTTTATGCTGCATTCCAATATTAAGAGAACTTTTAAAGAGACCGCGAATAAAAGGTATTTTAAAAGGAGTTACAATAGTTTTTACGACAGAATGGGATCAACTGAAACAGATGGAATGAATGGAGATATTGTCTGACTAGTTTTATCCCAGTTATATTACGCCTTCCAATCTGATTGCCATTTAACCACCGGCTAATATTCCACCTTACTTTTCCCTTACTTTCACAAGGCGAAGGAGCAACGGATCTTCGGTATTCATGCATAAACGATTTTTAAGTGGTTTTTTTGCACTGCAAGTGAAGCTGAATCACTCAATCCAAAAATCCTCTCGTTCCTAAACGTAAAATGAGTATTTATCAAGCTTTTATGCGCTTTAGCTTCCATTTTTTGCATCTCCTTTTATTCAATCACTCGCTTTAGATACACTTAAACAAAGCTTTACTTCAGAGAGCCAAATGAGATTTGCCGATACAGAACATCGCTGAGAGTACTTTAAAGCCAGGGTTAAACAAGATTTTGTAAAATCAACTTTATTTTGTTTGTGCAAAGATAGTGAAACAATGTTACCACCATTCCTTGTCTAAGAAATGAAGCCAATTTAATCTGCACAACATCTCCACCTGTTACTTTGCATGCCACAAACTAAGCGTAGAATGGATAGACGCCGAGAATTACCGCGGCTTCATGAATTTCTCCAAGTTTAATCAAATGCTTCAGGAACCTAGCTCCCAATCACCCCATTAGGAGTTTCTTTCCACAACCAATGAAGATTTCAGGCAAAATCAACAGGAGCATTAGTTCCCTATCAACGTTAGGCAATTTATTCGTTGCTTATCTTTAGATACATCATTGAACCATAAAATCAGTCTGATTATGCACTTATCCGAGTATTTTTGCACTGCACATTCATGGTAAAGAAAGTTAAGTGGTACCTCTTATGGAACCTTCATTCAATGACTGTTTTCCATGTAATAACCAACAGCATTACTTGACACGGAATTTTTTTTATCAGACACCCGAAACCTGCCATTAATACTCCATAAATGCTAATATTGGACGTATAAAAGTAGAAAACTTGACTGTTTGTGCTTTTAATGGCGCCAAAGCCTAACTGGTTGCATGTATTTTTCATCCATTAAGATGGTGAAGATGATGATAGCCGTTTCAGCACTCTACGCCATATCGCAGCTGCCGCGCCACGTGATCTACCTTTACGGCACTGTGGTAAATTGGGCTTCTCGTGACCTTGCCATCGCCTGGACTTTTGTGGTGTTGCTGAGCAGTTCAGCCTCCTGCTACAACCCCTTCATTTACGCGTGGATGAACCAGACCTACCGCACCGGCTTTTCTCGCGTTCTCTGCTGCTGCTGTATCAAGTGGCGCAACAAACAGCAGCCAGAGGGACGTTTCAAGAGCCGCTCCACCGATGAGTTTTAGTTGTGCCGAGGCGAAATTATCAGAGCAGTTTACTATTTTGTGTACAAATATTACCATGTATGTACCTATGTATGCTTATGGCTTTTGTGTGTGAAGAGTTTTATTCAATTCACTAATGTGGGCTTGTTGTTTTTGTAATAAGTCGGATCACGTGCTGGCTTTCGGAAGTCCTGGTAAAAGTACGCCACTGCCAGATGGGTCTGTGATTCTGTATAGAAATTTATAAAGCCACTTCTGTAATTATTCTAAATTTGCGCAATTTTGCTAACCTCGCTACGCATACCATTTGTTTTCGCTTTCTCAATGCTGCTGCACGAAACCTTAAAATAACTTACTTAATGCAAAGTGAATAGAATACTTCTATTTGCTTTAAAGTCATACATAAATTATTAATTATTACCCATACTAATGTTTAACTCTGCTCATGCTTTTGTTCACCCTACGCCACTTGTTCGATTGCCTTGGGTTCAATGGGCTACGTTGCAATACAGCTTCCTGATCCACCATTGCATACTTTTATTGTCCATATGTGCACATAAACGCTGCGTGCATTTGCTTGCCGCTTTTTTAAGTCTGGAACATTACTTTTACCTTGGTTCTTTTATCTTTTCTTCAAAATAGTTCATCAAGTAATTTACTTCTTTAGGGTCGATGGCACAGAAAAGCGGGCACGTACCTTAATTTTACGATGTTCCATCAGGCTTGCCGATTTTCTTTATTAGGCCATTCATCGAATTAAAGTACCTACTTGGCAACATTTAATGGAGAGGAAAATAACACGAATTCGTGTAATTCGTGTATTTGAAAGCATGCATCGCTATTTAATTGCTGTTGTGACCTAATGCCTTCCAATTTCTGTGTCAAACTTAGCTTATTCTCTCAAATTTATAGGACTTCTTGAGCTACTGCTCATCATAGTCTCACGCATACCCTTATAGCAATTTGTCCGAAGGGTTTTAAGACCATCGATGGGAAAGTGAATGCTGACTGTCATACCTTACCTTGTTCTAATCCGTCTTCGTTTAAGTTCTAAGTTATCAGATATTTTGTCAAAATCAAAAAAAAATATATATTTATAGTTATACGTCTGTTAGTACCTGATGCTCTTGCGGAAACTCAGAATGGAAACAAGAGCGAGTTGGAACCGATGAACTTTATACCTGCGCCTATTCATTGCCTATGCTCGAGTTGGCATTGCGCTTCGCAGCAATCTTGACCTTATTGACAGACGCTGACTCAATGCCGTTAGAAATTACGCCAATAACTAAGTCATTTGTTCAAGTACCAGCAAATACCTTAGGTGTTAAAAAACATTGGAGGCTTAAGTGTTAATTGAAAAGCAATTAAGTTTAGCTAATAGATTAAGCTTTTAGGCGTCAACAAGATTAGCACCAACTTAATCCATTCATTTTATCAAACCGCCTTCCTTGATATTCCTCGGTAATAGTACTGTACGAATGATAACACAGTTCCAAACTTTCCAACTAACCCACCCACTGACACCTTCATTCACTCACTCCCCGTTGTGAGGAATGGCGCAGTGGCAAGGAAGTGTGCAGTGGGTAGTGCGGGTGGTGGATCGTTTGTGCTTGACCACTGATATGCTTGCTTCCTTAACGAGCATTTCAATACTGGAGGCACGAAAGCCGTTCCTCATTGCGAGTCACTTGGTCGGTCGGTTGGTCAGACAGAGGGCACTTCGGAAGCGGTGCATGCACAAAAGTTTGGGTGAAGGAGTGAAGGGTGGAAAACACACTAGTAACCTTTGAATGCGACTGTTGTTAATAGGTGAATGACTTGCTCACCATTGTGGCTCGTGGGCGCGATCCGACCACCTCATCATCACTGGCTTTAAGCACTAGGAGGACTGTTGACCTTGGTAATGGTGCCTTGATCGCGGGTGTGTAGGTCAGTGGTGAAACGCACTTCTTCATTGCTGGAGGGGTGGGATGAAGTGGGCCTGCTCTGAAGACTCCTCTCAACGCGGTTCGCCTGTTGGTGGGTGCGTGACTAACGGAATCGGAGTGCCTCAACTGTTGGCAGTCAGTGAGTTCTGCCGTCAAGTGCCCTACACATGCAGCGTGTGATGGACTTGAGCTAGATCACTCCCACTAGGTGCAAAGAAGTTGGATGGAATGATGGGCTGATGGAGTGTGTGTTTGGGGTTGAGGTGAGGGTAATGCATGGGGAGCCTATCAATGAGCATTGCAGGGATAGATAGACGCATATCCATTCATGCATTGTTATGCCTTCATGTAACTCACTGCGCAGTCTTAACAAGGCACTGATTTCGTGGTAATTTATGTGAGTGGTCCATGCAGTTATTTTGCCACCCACGATCAAATTCAATTGAGTAAAATTATCAATGCACGATGAAATTTATTAAGGATATGCTAAAATAACGGCCGTTGTGTACATTTTATTTGAACGATAAGGAAACAAAATTGCACAAATTTAATGATTGTTTCACAGATCCTTTAGCTAACAGTCATAAGGACTTAGGTTTGATAGAAGCAGAATTTGATGAGTAATTGATCATAATGTCAAATAAATCTTCACCTAATTCTTGTGCATATCTTCATGATGTTTTAAGGGAAACGAATTCTTACTTTTTAAAAGTGAATTTTCCTTCTTAAACTGATTGAGTTCCTCCTCGAATACAATAGCATATGGTGATTTGGGGTATTCAAAGGATCCGTTTCCATATTGAATTTCTTATCTTAGTAGAATCTATCCGTAGCTGCAATGGTGGCCAATCAAGAGATGCTAAGTCAAAAGAGTAAGATTTATCTGTGATATATTTTCCCCATTCCATACTAGAGAAACCGTCTAAGTTTTGCCTATTGCTGCAATATTTTTCGTGTGTGGGGAATTAGTTAATTGTTACATTACATTAATGCCGACTTTTGATATGTATCACAAATCTAAATAACAGTTGGCAGAACGTAACCACAGGACTGGGAATCACTGAAGTCCTAATAAGTTGTGCCATCTCATTACACACCGACTAACAAAAATAGGCAATGCGAAATAATTCCCAATCCATTGTTGACGCTACTCAGACCTGACTGCAAATATTACTCGGCATTTATTTAATTTTCGTATCTATTGCTGCGCAGGTATTTGGGGCTTCTGTGCTACCACCTCGATGTCTCACGAAGTTTTCAGGAGTGGATCGAATACTATGGGGATTACAGAGTACCCATCCCAAGCAACTTGTAATTAAGGTGCTCTCCTACCCGTCGATTCTGCAGAGCGTACAGCAATGTATAGGTTTTAGTGTGACTAGCTGACATTACTTTGTTTTGATTACAAATACCTCAGTGAGACTACAGTCGTATTATCATTTTCCATCGCGAGCATTGGCCAATCCTTTACCAGAAGAAGAAATTGCATAAAAATTTGTACCTAGGATACCATGGAATGCGTGAAGTCTAGAAATCCATTTTCACAGCAAATAACGTAATATCTAGGCCGGATTTCGTGTACCTGAACAGGTAACCATTCTTTGTATTTCCATTACCACCCACTTTTACAGTGTTTTGGAAAGACGAAATTACACCCATAGATTTTCCAAACAACCTGCGATTGATTGAAGCTGGTACTATATGCTACTGTCTACTAGAACTGGTTACCCATTTTTCGCCATAGAAGAGTGGCATTACGTTTAAGCCACAGCATAAAAGACATTTTAAACTCTAAATGAAGGGTAGGTAATAGGTGATAACCCCATCTGCATCACAATTTTACCAAGACACAAAACATTTATTTAAGTACTTGTAAAGTTAGATGCCAGTGGTAACATTGCCTTCAAGCAGGGGGTGACATTTAAAACCATCACCTTAAACCATTCAATCTACTTTAAAGCCTGCTACTTAATTGTTCGAAAACGATTTTATTGACAAAAGGTGAAATAGGTAGACCGGCGAATGAACACTTTTATCGAAAACAGAAATTAAATGATCAAGAGCAATTACTTAGATGTCTCATTAATTTATTATTAACTCAATCCTGCCGTGTTTAAGGGCGGTACATAACACCAACCCACGATAACTTCAAGCAATTGTGCCGCTAGACAGACACCATTTTTAAATTATAGGTTGAAGGTAGCACAGATGTTTAAGTGGTCCCAGTAGGCAGCAAAGGGCCTCACAATCATGGTATATTTTGAGCCAGCAATTATTTAATCGCATCAGGTACAACCCAAATAATTACTGCCTCTGAGTCAGCGAGCATGTCTAGACTTCGCAAAAATATCAGAACTCGCATCAAAAAAAATCCTTTTAACATAAGGCTGGATAAGAAACTGACTCTTGTGCAGTAAATGCAAAAACGATTGTCCCAAAAGAAGAGGTGAACTCGTTGACACCAAAGGAGGTTTACAATCGTTACAATCTGCAGTCATTCAGTAATTTGCCTAGTGACAGAGAAGCACAGGCAGTAGAAGTACCGAGATGCGAATGTAACTACTGCTGGCAGGATCTTCACTATCATTGCTCCTGAGCCTCAGTGACCTTCTCTCCTGGCCATAGAATGACTGTTAAGCATAACTGAAAGTTAGTCTTAACACATCAATCTGGATTAGTTCTGATAGCTATGTTTAATTATTTCTTTATTTGAGGGTGGTTGGTTGCTAGAATAATTTGTAAATACTTCCTCTACAGGACTTTCCGCCGCCACATTTATCAAAATGCTATACAAGAAGCTGCATAAAAATATGCAGCTTTGCAGCTAGGCCTAGTTCTAAAACTCAGGAAGTTTTAATCGCTTCCGATAGATGTCACCGAATTTTCATGAAATGAGGCTTCGAAATGAAGGGAAAGTAGTGGAAGATCGGTGAGGAATATGGCACCGGTGGACGCATTCCTATGTCTATTTTACAATGCATGCATAAAAAATACCACGCATGTTTTACAAACCCTGTAAATTGTTGCACTCCACTAAATTGACCAACACAGAAAACCTCAAAATCTTTTCCAAACATTTATAACGAAAAAAACTAAGCGCCTTCAAATCCAAAGTAGTGTGCTCCCTTGGTGTCAAAAGTTTTATGCTTTGCTAAAGAACATAAAATTTGGACAAATCAGATGCGCAAATATTATGCATGCAGATACGCATTGCCATTTAGGGCAGAGGAAGTCATAAATTTTAATTATTGAATGCTGCCCCTCCCACACTTCCTTCTTCTGAAAGTAGCATCCGCGACCTCCCTAAAGATGCTATAGGGTGTTTAAATTTGGATACGACTTGGACTTAAAGCTACAAAGGGATAATTAAGCCTTTAAAAGTGATGACGCAAAAAAATACTGTAAAACCAAGGTAACTGCTGCTATCCAAGATCAAGATCAATTGGATACTGTTTTATTTGGTGAAATTTGGCGTGAAGTAATGGGTAAGGATGAGTCGGACTCCTCAAAGGATATAATAGTTGGTGGCTGCTAGAACCTCTTTTATGTTATTGCTTAAAAATAGATTCAAGCTGTAAAGTCAGGATTATTTGTGCAACTTCATGCTTTGATTTTGCGGGTACGTAGGGTTCTTCTTTTGCAATTCCGCTGAAAGGCATGGCCTTAGCCCACGTCAGCAGTTCCCCGGCCCTTCTGTAGGTCGGCAATACATATTATGCCATGGCGTTATGACTTCTTTCCCATTCAGGACAGACCCGGGGCATTACAAAAGCGTTTCGCTGGTTTGACATTTAAAGTGTACATGATTATGTGGGTGGTCCTTACTTTTTGTCATTTTTTATCCAAAAAACCCATTTTTATTGCAACTTTGGTGTATTCTAATAAAACTAATTAACTTTTAATGACCTTTTGGAGCTTATTAATAGAGATTTCGACCATAGATTACACATTTGCGCTAATTTTAGCGTTACGATATTGTAAATGCTAATTTTAATTCCAATGGAGACACAAAAGGACATTTGAACTACACCGACTTTTAAAGTGTTTTAAAAATGTACCCATCCACCCATCTCACTGCTCGGAAGTTCAGAACTGACATCTAAGAGTTTGTTGTCAATGGCCTTCTTGGTGAACAATCGGATTTTCTGATTTTTCACAGTCAATCAGCTTCATATTTGGAGTAATAACTGGTGCTTGTTACGGGTAGAAGATTTTCGTATCACCTTGCGATTGCAAATTCAAGTTTTTAAGGGATTAGGAAGTGTATAGCCCCTTTCCAAGTGAATGGAGGGCAGATTCCTATTTTACCTGAGGCTAATAGCAACGACACATGACAAGCTGAAATTTCTTACAGCACAATTTGTCCTTTTAAACAGTAAAACAGTAAATAAAGCCGGGTTACTTGTATATAAAAGCATTAAAGCATTTTGTCGTGTGATACTTTTAATTCTCAGGGAAACCTAATTTATCACAAATAACAGGGACTAAGCAAAATGCTTCATTTTAGAAAAGAATTTCAGAAGCCATGAGAAGGGCTATGTGGTTTCCATATGAATGTGAAAAAATAGATGTTTCAGCGGTGACTAAAACTAATGTTTCTGTCTGTCTGCTTTTAATGTTTAAAGTTATTTGCAAAAGAATTGATAGACAGGTAAAAGATTAAACCCTTGGACATAAAAACCTGTCTCTTCCGCTTTTACTATTCCAGGAAACTTGAAAGAACTAATATAAACAGTAATGGTTGCATTGCAGTGTTGGCTGAAACTTCAATCTGAATAATAATTCCGACCACCCAAAGGGAACGTCCTAGATAACTTGAATAAACAACAGTACCTCAAAAGAGGGATTCGTATTCTACCAGGGTTTTGAAAGGATCCATAATGTCAAGGTATAGTAGGAAAATTAAAACTAAAGTGGTTCTTGAAACTAGATGCTAAGAACTGTGTCACTTATTTCTTCACGATTCCGATAGGGAGTAGAAGCAGAGATTGTTTTTATTTGCATCGGGGACAATCCTAGTAGGTTATGAAGCTGCACTGGAACCAGGGTGTGCACAAAATAAAATTTTTTGGTGTATGATACATTTATTGCATAAATTGTTTTCAACTGAATTCCCCGTCAGCCCTTAACATAGCTATGAAGCCCCAATCCAGCTCCAATACCGTAATGTGACACATCGGTAGGAAGAGGATGTATTATTAATGTTTAGAGTACCTGACGGAGCGTCAACATGAACGGATTGCTATGCCACTAACGCAGTAAGAGAAGCCCATAGGGAATCAAGAGGCCAAGTAGCAAAACTGCAATTAAAACAAATGCTTTCGTTTCAAAGGACATAATAGGCTAAAAACATTTACTTTTCTTTACGACGTAGTCATTCATATTTGACTGAACTGGAAGGGCGTAATTTAAATGTCGTGAAGTAACACTTTTTTACTTTATTTCTTAGAATTTTCTCATCAGAAAACTTTTATTCCTCCTTCGATGGAGCGAGTTTCCATAAACTAGCTTAAAGGGATTAAATACTTTTGGGGAACTCTACCCTGACTGTCTTCACTTCTAGCCCGAAAATGCGTGACTGTTTCAGCTTTTTTGGGCTTTCAAAGCGCCCTGTTGACAACAGCCCTTCTTCAGTTTACAAAAGCCCTGTAATAGCCTCCCACGTTTTCTTCACCGTCCTCTACTATGACAAGTTTCTTCTCTCTAGAGCCTAGAACTCTGCCTTTGATCGGATGATGCACGCTCCTTCGATAAGCTTACAATGATCACAAAGTCGCCTGTTCATGTAAATGGGCTTCTTTCAGACTGACTAAATTAGATCAAATCTATTTTGCACACAAAGCTTAAGAGCAGAAAAGCTATCCTTTATATGAGTTTGCTATTTTATAAAAACTTTTGCCCAAATTTTGAATGTAATTAAACTGACGTTTTACTCATCAACACTGTGATTTCAGGGTGGGATTGGACGTACGCATAATCTTTTATTTGGGCACTGAAAGGCTCCTTTTGCATTAATGCAAGGAGTACTTATCGCTAAATCAACATGTGCAGATCATTAAGTCTATATTTTATTAATGCTTTGATAGTTTGTATAATGCTGCGTTTGGTTACGGGAGCACTTAATTCTCCGCAGATTGTGCTTCTGCAGAACGCATGGCCTCCGGACCATGTTAGTAGCCATTCATCTCCTTTGTACGCCAGTTATATATCTTCTGCCATAATGATGTGACTTACGTCTTCAGGAAAATCTAAGAGTTTCGCGCAAGTAGAGACCGGATTGCTATGAACTGTGAAAAACCTGCAAGCAGCGCTTGACCCATCATCAAGTTCAGATGTCGTAAATGACTAATAAGTAAAGTTTGGGTTCGCAAAAATTTTCGAAATCACCTTTAATGCGCAGTAAATAATATGCGTTTCTTGTGAAACTGATTTTAATCCGAAAGGACGCTATGCGCTATTTTATGCACTAGGACTACACTTTTAATGTACTCCTTAATTTTTGGGGCTCAGATTTATGAGTAAAAAGAAAGGAACCGCAATTAATTTACAGTCGAATTGCTCATGGATTTAACCTACAATGTTTACCAAGTACTTTGTTTAGACTAGTTTTCAAATTAATTAGTTAAAATGCGTCAATTTGCCATTACCAAGAACTAGGTGATGACGATGCATGGAGTCGAGACTTCCCTGAAGAAGAAAGAAGACATAATACTCGGACGGAGTGCGCATTGCCGATACACAGAACGGCTTGCAAACAAATGAGGCTGCTCTGTGGAGAAACAGTAGTGGAGCACTGAAATGGAGTTAAGAAGCAATTAACTTCTTCTAATTGATGCTTTTAACAGGCGAATTTAATTAGCTCAACTATTTTAAGCTACTTCAGCGCTATTGCTTTGCGATTTTTCAATTCATTTGTCAAAAGAGCACATTTTTAGGTGCCACTTAGCCCCTATTAACCCACTAGAATAATTGCAGATTAACACAATTATTTGGCGCTTGTGCCCTAAAATCTATCATCTAAACGTAACATATTCCACGCACAAATAATTTTCTGACTTTTTTGAGCATCTCAATTCCAGCCAGTAAGCATATGCAACACCACATTTAAAGTATTACCGAGCCAACTGCCGAATCATGATTTAAAATAACAGCAAAAATGGTTTAAAACACCACCCGAATTCTGCTTGGCTACTCTTTTCTTGGCCATGATTAATTTGTGCATGATAGGCTACCTCTTAAGAGCAGGCGCAAATATGGGTTTGGGGTATAAAGGCTTTAATTAGGTGCAATAAAAAGAGGTTTGCGACCTCATGGCCTGATTTTGTCTCAGTTGTGTTAGGCGTGGATAGTTTTGGCTTAGCATTTGGAGCTCTTAAAATTTTATAGTATTAAGAGCAGTGTCTCTTACTTCCCTTTTATAGCCTAATCAAGGCGCGTAGAAATTCTTACTTTGTGTGCCGCCTCATTTGATTTTACGCTTCCTCAACAGTGGAGAATGAACTAATCCAAACTCATTTAATAGGCCCTCCTCTTGCAAAAATACTGCATTATTTTGCAAATTAAAATGGACTTAATCCAATTTTTTTGTTTTATCTGATGCTATTTAAGTCCAAAACTTAAGGGCGCAGTACTCCATATCGGTAGCGGAAGTTATAGCTGACAATTTAATATGGAAAAGCAGGTGGATTATTTGTGATTCTACAGGCAGCCTAATTAATGGAAAATATAAAGTAATTGTAAAAGCGATTATTTGCATTCGCAAGAAAAGGCGTATTTGATACGCCTTCGGATGTTCGCTTAGGCTCAGGATTGAAACTTCAATATGTAATTAGCAAAGATTCGCCAAATTGCATTAAAAATTCACCGCCAAAGTTAATAATCTGGCATGAGGGCAAACTTTTATAATGTAAGCAACGCTTTTAAGTCGAGGTCGGAGAGCTCTAAACGGGTGAGTTTGTAACCCAAATTGACGGTAAAATGCAATCATAGTTCTTCTCAATCCCCTATACTGCAACGAGAAAACGCCATATCTAGTCGGTGAGGGAAGAAAATTCTCCACATTTTTTAAAAGTCAAATGAAGGCTTACCATTTAGAAGTAACCGATTACTTTTTGTAAAATGTGGATTTCGTTAGTTAAGGTGAGTGCCTTATGTTATGTTCGAAATACATAATACAGAACGCTATACTTCCCCTTAATGCAAAGATCTTTATCTAAAAAGATCATCTTCCTGTAAGCCTGTTTTTAGCAACACGCTGCGACACAAACACTTATGTACAGTTCCGCTACTGTTAAGCATTTTTACGCCAAACTATACGGATTTTGTGTCAAATCTGAAATTTTCCTATTGGCATCAGATGTACAAATCTGAAGTGCCTGTGAGACACTACTAGGAGCAACGGATATCGAAAGCGACGAACTTCAAGTAGGTACATTTTTACATCTTTTGTGAATTTCTACGCACCCATCTAAGACAGATTTTTATGAAAATCCGGAAATCGTCGTAATCTGGTTGCACTTTAGTCGTGGGCTCTATTTCCCCTTTGTCGTGGATCTTTGCATATTCAGCTTTTAAAGGCGAATTCCTTTCTTCTGCAGCGCTTAGTAGCAGGATTTAGGAAACCTAATTTAAATTTGCATTTTTTGGAGTGGGCTTATTGCCGTTTTTTCCAATATAGTAACTGGGCTCCCCTTGATAATGTTTTGTAGCGTGTGGAACCGGGTTAAATTCTATTACAAGAGTGCGGAATGGGCTGCCAGATCATTAACAGAAACAGGGTGATTAGGATTTTGTTTTATCGCCGATTTCGACCAATGTCATGAAGACTAAATAGATCCATGTAAGCAGACATTACAACAAAAGGCATTATTATCTGTTGCAGATGAAGTCAAGTCCTATTTCTTCTAACGAAGCAAGTCTGACTCCCCAATTTTTTAGACTACAATCTTATGATCAAATTTACTCGAAAGATACACATGAAATGAAGGATACAGATCTGTACTAAGGGATCCAAAGACTGTCAAATTTAACTTTTTAGTAATTATTAAACATCCAAAACTGTAAAACATTGCCGTGAAAGATCTAGGACTTCACTTTTGGCATCTAACACGGGATTACCTATGAGACTACGAAGAGCTTCCAAATGTTTTTATCGTCACAGTTGATAAAATTACATTCAAAAAGGGCAATGTAGAATGTCTTGATACCAAATGCCATTCTTAGGCTTACTCTATTGCGCATGGATTTCGGGTTGCGTTTTAAACGTCCATAACCGTCTCAAATCGTTTGCCTAGAGCGCAAGTAGACGAGACCCTGTAAAATCCTGTAACCTCATATTTTATGGCGACTAATGCGAAGTGAGTCTGATATTTCCTAGTGCTTCATCAACCATGAATTTAGCCATTAAAGGCATCATAAAGGCCAAACCGGGGTGAATAATCACTGTGTCAGATCCCAGTTTCGCTTTGATAAGTTTTATGGATCGGTGGACAGAAACTGTCATTAACTAAGCGAGGTGCACATTCGCTGCCTCTGAAGGGATTCGGTATTTCGTCTTATTGCCAAGTGACAAAAAGGGGGCTCTTATTCTCTCCCTCTCTTTATTTACAAAGCTAAGTTATTTTGCTTCAAGTGGAAAGATGGCATAAGTGCCAATATACCATGAAATAGTTCTTATTTCGACAATTGTTGGCCTTTGCTTGAAAATAGCATTTTAAGGAGCATAAATTGTAATGTCTGAAAACCAAAAGTTGAGTTTCTGAAAGCGATGATTCTGACATTTTAAGAGAATTTGATTTTTGTTTCTATAAGCTTAAGAATGGAGTTGAATAGAAGAATGCGCACCTTTTAGATAACGCAGTGGCAATTTTACGACTTTTTATTCTCATAAGATATAAATATAGATCTAAATAGATCTTTTATTGTTGCAATCACTTAAAAGGGTAGTTGAGCTGCAATTAGTAATTTTATTGGTTGAACGCAGATAGAGGAAGCAGGTTCCACCGCAAAACATTTATTTTCCAACATCTTTGCAGTGCTTTTTAAGTTTAATTACCGGGCAAACTACTTTGCTAATTCTTACAAAATGCTCTCAGTAGTCTTTTTAACTTCTTTTGGTAAAAATTGTTCATTATTCCAATTTCCAATATTTTAGATTAAATCCCAATTGCAAAGAGGCCAATAAAATCTAGTGCTTATGTCTGCAACTGCCTATGATTTCCTTAGGGATGGAAGGCGACAAGATACTTGAGTAAAATATGCAACTCCAATATACAAAAGATATAGGGGCCACTGGGTTGGTCTGGAGGCAGAGCGGAGCCATTAAGCTACTTGGTACCAACACTGACAGTTTAACCATCAATCAGCAATTGCAGACCTAATTAACAGATAAGGAGAACTTTTCAGATTTGCATAAAAAGATGGGAGAAATTTCAGGGATTAATTATGCACATATGCATGTGCATAAGGAGGCTCCATCGTGGTTATCTGTCGGTACCGGGCCAGTCTGCTCGCCATTATGCCCGAAATTCCGCAATTGTGAAAAGCAAAAATATTGGTGAAAGGCAGTTTTCGTCATTTCCCACAGAAAGTTTCATTTCTTGGGCATCGTCTTGCAACAGTGGACCCCCATTACGTGTCCACAATCGAGAGTCGTAAGCGTGGAAGGACTGCCAATGTGGCAGACGGTGGAAGGTGATTAATGACCCAACTGTAAGACTTTCTTTAAAACGTATAGAATTTACGAACGGCTAAATGTCGCGGTCTACTGAACCTTCACATATTCTCGAGTTAAGAGGTGCAGCTTCCCTCATAGTCATGCAGAAAAATAAAATCAATTTGGACGCAATTTTCAGTCTTTATGCTAAAGTTTATTTACACGTATAGGTAAAAATGAAGATTAGTGCAAGAGTATAACAAGGAATAAGGTGAAAAAGGAACCATATATGTTGCGCCTCAAAACGTGCTTTCTTCTAACTTCCTCCCAACTCGACGATTCTTGTTCAAATTGTGCTTTCTCCCACACTTTTATCCTCCGCATCTTACACAGGATACGTGCTTCTGTTGTACTCAACACACGCATCCACACGCTCTTCAAACCTAACACTTTCGTAAGCCAACAAAACAATAACCCGCCCAGGCTATTAGTCAGCCATGAGCAGAACACATTGCGCACCCTAGAGTCACCTCAGGCTTCCCACCAAAGCAACGCCTCATGTGTTCACTGCCGGCGCTTTGCCTTCTCATCAGTAGGCAGTACTGCCATTTCCAATCCCCGGTTGAGACAAATGAGACGCATTCGCATAGTGCTGTTTGTGGTCTTGGTCTCACCAACGCTCCCAATACCACGCATGTCATCAACATCGACGCATGCCCAAAATAGACACCTTCGAATGGGCGCGGTGGGGTGGGGTAGGGTGGGGTGGGGNCCGATTGTTAAGCCGAAGGCAATCATTCACTCAGTCGATTGTAGTAAAACACAATGGGAAGCCGGGTGAGGTGGATGCGGTCTTTGGGCGAACTGTGCAAAAGTGTGAGCGCTCAAAGCCAAGTGAGGGGCAGCTCGAGTGCATTCGGCTTCAATAATGCAATCAAGCTAAAAGCTTTTTCTCCTCATAAGAGCCAAGTGATGTGTGTGCCTCGCCACATTCTGCCTCGCTAGCAGTGAGTGTGTGGACCGAGGTTTAAACTCAAGAGCGCGTTTCTTTCGCTGAGTGACTTGACTCGGGACGCAACGAGGTGGGCATGAAATTCGTCCACTATTAAACTGGAAGTGAACGAATTGCGAAGGCACGTCAGTAACATTGCGAATTGCCGAAATGGCAAACGAAAGGGGTGTTCCATTCACTCCGAAATAACGACAAACGTCCAGGCAATCTATTCAATTATTGAACAAAAGCGTCTGCTTTAGAGGGTTATGCTTGCAAAATGTACTCAATTCGACTTGTTTTATAAGTCTACTATAGGGAAATTGGTTTTTTTTGCTTTTTGGCGATAAATGCTTTCGAATTACAGAAAGCTTCTCAAAGGCTTTTAGCCTTGGAGTAATGGTCAAGCTTTGCTCGAATCCTATTCCATGTAGTATTACGTGCGTAGGTCCAAAGGCCATAGTGCTAGCCACCTCCCTTTTTATCTCGTGGTCATTTCTCAACATTTCATTTGATTTTGCATGTTATAGCCCAGTGCTAATGGTAAGCAGAGGTCACAAGCATCAAGTGGTGGAGTTTCATCCATGAAAACATGGGGCTCCAAGGGTGAAATTTGGCCAGAATCTATCTCTATCTCTGCTGATTGAATTCAACCCATTTCTACTTATCAGGCATGAAGTTGCATTCTTTTTCATCATTTTTCACTGAAAGTACCACAATCCAAAGCATTGCTTGAAACTCTGCTTACAAGCTAGAATGGTAGGTGATCTTCATTACTGTCTAGAAAAAATGTACCTAATTGCTCACTTGATCCACTTCCGGAATTTTTTACCAAAATGAATTCATGATCGGGGGTTCGTTTCATCTACCACACAGAATTTGTGATGTTGAAGTCTGCTGCATAAAAGTAAAGTAGGGACGAAGGCTTTTGGAATGGTTTGAGTTGCACCAACATAAATAAATGCTTTTAAGACATTTGAGGCCAGCTGTTTAGTTTTTGAAATAACACTTTCTTATTGTGATAGGATATTTAATGTGATTCAGTTGAAGCAATTAAATGCACCCAGTTTTGAAGATTAGTTGTGCAACCTAAGAGGCCACGGAGTTTTTCAGTAGTTTAGGGAATAAGCTCAATGTGCAAAGCAAACATCGCTAGAAAAGGTTTGGTTTTTTCTTGCAAAATTTACTGGGTCATTGAGGAAAAGTTTGTCCAATGAGAAGCATATGCGAACCGACCGGCACCAAGACTCCCATGCATCCGTGAAAGCCCGCTGCACAAGTGTCATGCTAAACACCCTTTCGAAAGGGTACGTTCCCGTTATCTCACCTAATGTGTTACCTCTTCAATAGTATTGCTATTAAAGGAAGATAAAATAGCAGACTTCTAGCAGTCACGCACTGGCTTTTCTATTCGTTTTCTAATGTCTGGCAGACGTTTGAAATGTCTCATCCTTGTGTACTTTATTTTAGCGGAAATGTTGTTGTCAGATCTAGAAGCGGAGCATCAAGTTAATTTTCTAATTGGTTACACTGATAAAATAATGGGGATTGTCTCGCCTTACCCCCTTTGCGAATGCAATATTTAAGTTATAGTGCACTCTGTCAGATTTGATTTATTTAAGACATTTGAGGTCTATTTTTATAAAGTAGCACTACACGATTCGTACCTTATATAGCATGTAGTTAATTGTTTTATTTTCTATTAAATAAGTGACTAAAAAGAACTTCCTACACTTTTTCCCCAATTTGAATCAGTTCAGCTGCTTTTGGGACCATCACCCGAAATACCAGTGTGATGCCAGTGTGCTGCAGCATTCCAGACTGGCTTCGCTAGTAAGTTTTAACAGCAAACCAGCCACTTTTTCATTTATTTACTTATTTATTTACAAATAGACCTAATAGTTAATAATAAATTAGGTAGATGCATGTGAACAAATGTGTTTTTATAGTGCTTTTTACTGATGCACATGCATTGTTTACTCCCGGATAAAATCCAGATTTTCCCCACCACTTTAACACACTTGCCTCATACTTCAAAATAAATAGAATTGAATATATATCTTTCATGGTTTCTTTACACTTTTTAAGGTAAAAGTGATCCCTTTTTACGATGGTTAGAAGAGGTGAAACTTGTACTACATAAAACTGCTGTTATTATAATGTCATTCAATTCCCAACAGCATACTAATCTGCAGTTGAAGTATTATATACAAATAACAAATAAAAAGTAACAAAAGCGCAAGCAGTGCCGACTAGCCATGAGGCATTATAAATCCTTTTTTAAGAGGTAGCCAAGACTTTTTAACACATGGTTTATTGTTTATCTCATTGCATCGCAAACTGATACAACAGTCATAACGATAAAAAATCAAATCCCAAAAGTGAATTGGCTTGTTTATGCTAATGTGACTCTACAAAATCCTGAGCCAATTCTGAAGACATAACGACATCCAGCGTGGCTAGCAATTGAACGACGGGACTTGGGAATGCAAGTGGAAAAGCATAAAACACAAACAAATGCCGTTCGATTACGCAAAAGCGGACTTTCTTTTAAAGCATCGGCTATCGTGAGTCTTGGGATGAACTTTTCGTCTTAAGGAAAGTGCTGCTTATGTCAACAATGATCTTGCTTCATGGACGTTCCCCAATTATCACGTCCACATCAAAGCGATGTTCCATAAAGCGCATATTCTATAACGAGATCACCTTTAAGGGCCTTTTATCCAAAAGCAATGACTTAGACTTAGTTTTTAACATTAAAAGTTTTAGGAAGAGCTTTAGGCTATTTTATGATGGACAATAATTTGGTAAGGGCTGAGAATTGAGAAGTAGTTCCATTTGACGTGACAGCTGATCCCCTACTGTGAGTCACTTCGGAACCACCTTCTTACAACAAGCACCTTCATCTTATTGAACTCAGTTTGCGAAATCCAGATTATTGTTAGGGTCGGAATTAATTATTCCTAACACCGATGTGAGCTCTGAGCTTCTTCCAAAAAATAGCAAGATGATGTCAAAGAAGAGCGCTATTTTTTCCAAAGCGACTATCAAGGAGATTTTGCGGCTGATGCAGTGCAACTGACGAACCTTCTTATAGTGACCTGATGAGGATTCATACTTGCTGTGATCCAACAAGGTGCAAAAAAGCAGTCTTTTTAAGTTCTCGCCAGTTTCGTAAATAAAAGACGCCCACTGACGACTGTTTGGCGCTCTAACCAAGGGTTTAATTTTGAAAGTTAAGTTCTTGGAGTGTCATTTTATTCGCTGTCCCTTAACAAAGACCAAGTTTTGGTTTATCATTTATTGATCAGATCATTCACCGTGTTTACTATAATTATTCGCGGCCGTCAAGGGTGATGGTTCGTCACCTTCTTCGTCATCTTCATCACAGCTCACTGTTCCTGTCTGCATTCGGTGAAGGTCAAGGATTTTAGCCCCTGAGAGTAGGTTTCTTATGCATGGACAAAGCTAAAACCACCGAATATCCAAAACACATAGCTTATTCTCTTGTACATGCACCTCGCAAAGGTAACTTGGTAACAAACTCAGGACTCAATGCTAGCATTTACGAAGAAAGATGTATTTCTTTTATCCCCAAAAAGGTACATATACCTGTTTTAAAAGTTTAGTATGTCGTACAGTCTTGACAGCGTGATAACCTACTCCATCATATCTAAACATGTTTCACGAATGTTCACATGCAGGACACAAATAACTGCACTATATTGTGTGGAAGTTAATACTTCAATAGGTTATCTGTTGTACAAAATATTTTCCAAAAGACGTATTTTTATGTCAACTTGAGGCAGAAGTTTGATCCTCTTTGACTGAGGAGCCTTATTTCAAGCCGGAAATTAATAAACTAATTAATATTATTTTGATATAAAATTATACAGTGAATTTTCGTTCCATCAGCTGTCTCAACTAGGGTTTTTCACTCTTGAACCTCTGAATCCAAATACCAACTCATGCATACTTCCAGCCAGCACAAGGTGCATACGAAAGTGGTTCAGTGTTTATGTAAATCAACTTTTTACTTTGGTTTACTGTAAATAATTCAGACTGACGCGATAAACAATGGGTGATGCCAAAAGCTGCCACGCATTTCAAAGCAAATGTAAAATCAGGAATTCTGTTTGTAATAACCTGGACCGCCAAATACTGCAGCCAAGTCACCAACCTTATATCCTGAAGTATCTACTTACGTGTGACCTCAATATTGCTGAACTTCTAACCAGATGCGGCAGAAGCCGACTTCGGTTCAGATGTCTTTAATGACCGAAGTGCATGGGAGAGCACAGGGCTAAGACCTCCGACTGACTAGCGGATCCCGTCAGAGGCTGGCTCTGCATCTGATTCACTCGACCGGCCTTTTAACGTGCATTTACAAGAGCTGATTAGCCTTGGCTGTAGAGTGATTAGGAGCACACTTGAAGTGCAGCTTTTGTGGCCTAAACTAACCAAAAAGCGTGAGCAAGAGACGGTTTTCAGGATATTGGAGAAAGTAGTTACAAAAGTATGCAACGCTTGAATAGTTTACATAACAACAAGTTAAACTTAGTGGACAATTAGGCTATTGCAGAGTGCGCCTCTGCTTGGTGGCGTAGCCTGCAAGCCATTGTAGTAGCCTCAGGTCTTCTGGAGGAATTGGACCGCAAAATTGGAGATAGCGGCAAATAAACCCCGATCCTACCTGAC
Organism: Taenia saginata; assembly: GCA_001693075.2. Classification (NCBI taxonomy): domain Eukaryota; kingdom Metazoa; phylum Platyhelminthes; class Cestoda; order Cyclophyllidea; family Taeniidae; genus Taenia; species Taenia saginata. Next base: position 26,205 of record LWMK02000027.1, on the reverse strand, counting down.
TACTACCGTGAATCATAGTTCTAAATGCTAAACCCTAAAGCGAGTATCCCAGTTCCGTGTTTTACAGGAATGCGCTTTTTGACTGTAACGATACCAGTCCTGAATTTAGTAGAAAAGTTAATTAGAGCGCTGTCTACAGTGCTCGTATGAGAATGCAAATTAGGTGGACATGTGATACATCCTGTATCTCTCTGCTAACTGAGCAGAACCCAGATAAATGCTTGGCTGAACATCAGTGAAGTGAGTACGTGGCAAGAGGGAATAGAGAGGGAACATTATCCCCGCCAATTTGCTTTAAAATTACCTTTTATCAAATGTCTCTACCTTTAGGTTAGTGTTATTACAAGATGATTAGTACGCGAAACCCTTTCCAATACAGCTCGTAAACAGGACAGAATTCCTTATCCTGCAGAATTTATAAGATGAATAAGTGGCGTTGTGATCAAATGTACCCTCAGTTGCAAGCAGATTCCATGACTGGTACAAATGGTTCGTGCGGGTGTCTTTTAAGGCGCCGACTACGCTGTGATGGTCGACGCAGAGGATTGACCGTTGGGGCCCATCGGATACAAGGCTTAGAAGAAGAGAGGGGCTGCATAATGCTTAGATAGTTTGCTTGGTACTGTTTTTGAGTAGGTAAAATTTTGGCTCACCCAGATTGTACTTCCATTTGGCAACATGACCTGAAGCTCTTCTGGAGGACTCGAAGCGCTACAACATAAACCTACAGAAAGCAGAAGCCTTTTTTAGGGTTGCGGGTATCCCCAGTGCTGTTTGTTGGACCTTATCAAAGGGGCCAATTTTTGTGATTCTCGGGTTATATATCCCAGTACAAATTTTAAATTACCCATGATTACTAATCGCCCACCTTAAAGGTAATTTATTATACTGTCGAGTGGAAGAAAAGAAGTTCATTTCGATTTTGTTCAATTCTCAGCAACAGCTTGTTGTAACCTATAAGAGCTCTTCAACTACATCCAATTGGTTAACACATGAGACGCATGGTACTTTTTATTGTGTTCTCTGCTATTTTTGTCTAATTCCAGCCACTGGTATTACCGAATCCTAAATGAACCGAAGCCAAATCCACAAATATAGATACTTTTCATGTCTGTAAATCCTTTAGAAAATGATGCTGCGATCGCATATCTTCAAGTTTGCTAAATGAAAATATAGTAGGCGGAGGCGCCTGCAGGCTTAGAAAGACGATCCTTTTTATTTCCTACTAGCAACCCCACCAACTGAGATCACGATTAGTTTTAATTTAAATGGGGTAATAATAATTCCTATGAATGCGCGTGACGACGATGATCGAGAGGCTCAGATGTAGGCAGTCTCCTCTGTCCAGCCGCCAAATCTACGCGCAATTAACGTGCTTTCTATGTTTACTCATTATTTTGGTCAACAAAGACATATGTTTTGAAGTTTTTGTCAACTAATTATCTGGTAGAAGCCCGATAGAATCTAGACTACGCTTTACAAACATAGTATATAATAAGATTAGACATATTCAACGGACATGCATGGAACAAGAAGGAAGAGCGACACTGTCACATCCTCATCATCCTTAATCCCTTGATGATAATTTGTCAAGGAGTGATTATCACCATGGCTTAGCATAATCATTCAAAAACTATGTGACGAATCGAATGGATGGTTAGAGCACTATGCCTTTTGCGTTTACAGAACAGATATCTCTTTTGGAAATTCTCGGGGATTCCCTGCAAGCTCTTAGCGTTTTGGGGAAAAACTGGATTCCAGATTGTAGCGCAATCACTTTAAAAATTAAATATTTGAAAACGCCTTCTTCGGCCATCTGACTGCTGTAACAAATAGGTCCACGAATTTATTTTGTTCGCTTACAACTTGCTTTTTGTTCCAAATGGCGTTTAATGGGTCCGATGGACTTTTGGAATGCCAAAAAATTTGTGGTTCTTTGGAATTTTGTGAGATTTTGATTAAAATATGCAGGACAAATTCTGCTGACATTATTCGAACATTTCCTGCAGAGGATGCTCTCCTCTCCTCCTCTTCCCTTCTACCAGCCCTGCTATTAAAGGCGGAGCCGAAGTTACTACAATGAGGGCGTCTCGGATCCCGGAAGGCGACCACGTTGGTCCACGACCAGGTTTAAAATGTCCTTCCACCTCTCGCCTACAAAGTACATTTAAAAAAACACAAGCATTACATTTCTATTCTTCAAATTTAAGTAAAAATCCGAGAAATTTTGTCATTTTCTTCATGGATTCTCCTTGCATCGTACTTTGTACAGGCTCCACCTTATCACAAATAAGATTAGTTTCTTCATTATGCCTATTTTGATTCTTCTATTCTTTCAAATTCTTTTGATTTTAACACAAGAATCAAGTTATGACCAATCATGCTACACACGGTAAGTGGGATTCTACCGACACGGTGCCATGCCCGGTGGTGAGCAGCAGGTGTCACATCTCGGCAAAACCCGTTGCACATTGTTTATCAAGATGCCCGGGAACGGTAATGAAGCAGCATCTGGCAATTGCTAAAGTGCCTTTTAAAACAATATTTCATGGCCGAATGGGTGAGCATTCACCCTTCGTGTATGCCTTAAGGACAATAAAATTATAACCTCATTGCAATTTTTCAAAGACAACCATCTGTCTGTGCGTAGGCGACGTCGGCCATAATGGTTCCATGACCATGTGAGGAGCAGTCTTTTCAAGGTGAATAGCGCATGGCCTGTCATTAAATTAGAATGAGTCAAATAGTTATGTGTTGATTTTAGGATGGCTATCCATTTCTAGCTGGTTTTATACTGTCCTTGGTTAAGGTATCACCTTAATACGAAAGACTAGGCTTTCCTGATCGTTGCGCCTAGTGATCTTCTTTGGTTTGAATCTCTACCTCAGAAGTCAGCACTACCACCAATGACCATTTGAAGCAGGATGTCTTAGGGTGGTTTGGGCGTATTGACACACTTATTTGCTAGTCGTTTTTTAGATGTTAATTGAAGGTTGGGACAAACGTGTAGGTGCTGTTTCTACCCCTACATGTGTTTCTTTCCTTGGTAAATCTACAACTCCCTGTTTGACCTGAGTGAATGGTTCACTTTACTCACCCTGACGACTTTGACTAATTTATTTTAGATTGAATGTGCTAAATCTTCCCTAACTTATACTAAATTATGCCCATAATGACGCATGTTAAATCCCCACTTTTTGTGTTGCATGCTATGCCCTTGAATCAAACTTTTCTCTTGCTTATTTACTAGCGCATTTTAGAGGATACTACATTGTGCTTCTTTGGTCACTTAACCGTTGTCATGGGCGCACAAAAGTTTCACAATTTGCGTCACTGACCGCCTTCAATTAGCCTCATCGCAAATGACTGGAGGAAAATGAACATAAAGACAAAACCCTTAAAATTTGTTTAGCAAAAGTGCAGACGGTGAATAGGCTCAGAGTGACGTCGGGCTTCGTACAGCCGATTTTCAATTCTTCTGAAGTTACAGCATTTTCTGTAATACCATTCGCTACGAAAGGACCCTAAAAGGTAATCATTTCATTGTATAAACTTGAAATTGTAATTAAATCTTCCATAAAATATTGTTTGCATATGGATCACACATCTGCCACGTTGCAAGACTTTCTACCGTTATAACGTCAAGTAAACAGACTGCATAGTTGGATCGGAACTGCTTTAAAAGTGGCATTTCTGTTAATTGAACTACGCCGTCAGCGGTAAAAAGGTAATTGTCTTTACTACCTTTGGGACAATATTAAACTGTGCACTAAATAGCCTTTATTTCACCTTCTTTTATTTGTGCTTAGCCACAGTTAATTTTAATCGCATTTTTATTTGTGTTTAGGTGCATTTTATTTGCTGAATAAATGTGTTCTCTGTTAGCTTATGAATTTTTCTGGCAGTATGTGGAGGTGCAGGCACCTTCTATGATTGATCAGGAGAGTAAATGTATGTGTGTTCCCAAGCAAAAAATAATTTGATGGCTAGCATTATTTTTATGCATCAATCACTTTTCAATGCTCGATTTTGGTAGCTTTGAGGATCTGCCATTTTGCCTCGGCTGCATGTCCTGACGTTCGAGCCATGCTGGATACCTTAAGCCCTTCTGTACGTCTACAATACATTTTCTGCCTGGATATTATGCTATCTTTTGTCTTCAGAGAATTATCGGGCCACTACCTATTGTTATGCTCACGCAATACAGCAGTTTCAGATTTAAATGTTTCACAATTGCTGTTTTAGATGATTGTTAATACTCAGTGCCTCGAGAGTTATCTTCTGCAGGAAAACAGAGCGAATTTAACGTGTTCGATACCACTGGCAAACTTGACAAATGTTCCTAATCATTATATGATAAATGCCAGTTAAAACAAGTCGTGTTGCGAGCGGACTGGCTGAGGATAAAACGGTGAAGTTGATAAAAGATCTTCGTAATCTCATGGCGCGTTTTGCGTTCCAGTTTTTGAGTATCATAACTTTAAGGCAAATTTTGTAGTCTAAGACCCGCTAGCGAGGGTAATTATTACGCAAAATCCAACATTGGCCAATATTTTGAATCGGTTCTTTAGCCCTCGGAGTTGATTTCCTTCAAAACTTACTATCTGCAAGTTATAGTAATTTTCATTTCACAGTAGTTTATCCGTGTTGGCGTTGTGTTTCTTGAACTCCACATATTTAAGACCTTTTTTGTGAAGCATTTTCGCTTGGCTATGTACGACCAATTCAGTTTAGTAGCACAAAACTATTCACGGTTTTTTAATAACCTGCAGGCTTGTAGGATTGCCTGAGTTCATTAAGGTCTTTTATATGATTGTTTAGTTGTCCTACTTTACTTATATTTCGTGTTATTCGCATGGCCACTGCCTTTAAACTGTTCGACGCATATGGTTTTTCGCATTAATCCTTTAACACAGAAGCTAACCTTATTCGTCTAACTTAATTACGTACAATCCGACGTGATGTCTTGGCTGGTGCTCATGTCATCGTCTCATCCCGTTAATTTGGACTTTTTACCATAAACTGCATGCCCTTTCTGCCAAAGAAAATATTAACATTTGGTTACAAATAATACATGAAAGCTTTTTAAATGTAGGGGAAAGTTCTTCAGCTTTCTTTTTCCTAACATACTATCCGCCTTTGTGGGAATGGTGGAACAATGTTTGCAGCCAATCAGTGACCGCGAATCTATTAAATTACGGAGACGTATTTTGGGAGTAACTTGAGATGCAGTCATCTTCTTTCCCTAGCTCGTGTTATCGTAGACAATTCAGTTGCTGAATGGAAGCGTTTGCGACTTATGCAAATATCAAAGTAAAAATAAATAAGAAGCACAATGCCAGCAGTGGAATAAATGCATTTTCCAATGGTAGCCATTCTAAATCATGGCTATTCCTTAGCATGATGCTATGGGATAGTTTTAAAAACCTTTTACCAGCCAACGTAGTATATCTCCTTGACTCCACCTTTTCGATAAAATAGAATCGAGTGTGATCAATCTAATGGCTCAGGCGACATTGTTCACCATTAAAAGGAACACAAACACTAATCCTAACAATGAATTCTCAAATTCCATGCAACTCGCTTCTTAAGCGATAAGTGGAATTTTCGAGGAATTTCATCCTCTAGCTTTTGATTACCACCTCCAACGCTAAAAAAGGAATTGCTTGGTAATCAAGCCTAACCAAATTTACTTCAATTTGTCAAAGGGTAAAGGCAAAAATAGATGACTGAAAATTAAAAGCATTTCTATCGAACAAATGTAGTTATTTATTTTATAGCACTTCTTGAGGGATTTGAATTAATGCTGAGGAGCTGCGGCACATAAACATCAGGAATATTTAACACATAACAAATTGAATTTAATTCATTTTTCATGCAAGTTTTCACGAAAACTCTAGTCAGGAAATTTATTGCAAAAAAGTTGATGTTATTGCTCGTTATTACCCGATGGAAGTTTCCGATGTTTTGGATATTGCTGCTTGATTGGGTTTGGACCCTTGTTCGCGAACTCGAAAATATAATAGTTTAAATTTGATTCAAATATTGTTTGTTAAAAACATCTTTCGTAATCAGACAGTATTTTTGAAACAAAGGGAAAACAGACTTAATTTGTTATTGTAGCCCTCTAAAGCAGGTGGATTTGATTTGATTGTCGTTATTTCGGAGTGAATGGAACACCCCTTTCGTTTGCCATTTCGGCAATTCGCAATGTTACTGACGTGCCTTCGCAATTCGTTCACTTCCAGTTTAATAGTGGACGAATTTCATGCCCACCTCGTTGCGTCCCGAGTCAAGTCACTCAGCGAAAGAAACGCGCTCTTGAGTTTAAACCTCGGTCCACACACTCACTGCTAGCGAGGCAGAATGTGGCGAGGCACACACATCACTTGGCTCTTATGAGGAGAAAAAGCTTTTAGCTTGATTGCATTATTGAAGCCGAATGCACTCGAGCTGCCCCTCACTTGGCTTTGAGCGCTCACACTTTTGCACAGTTCGCCCAAAGACCGCATCCACCTCACCCGGCTTCCCATTGTGTTTTACTACAATCGACTGAGTGAATGATTGCCTTCGGCTTAACAATCGGCCAATGCAGCCACTGAATGCGCAGGCATCTCAGAGATCACAGCATTCGCGCACGTTTATCATGACTGCGAGCACACCGTCTACCCCTAGATTCGGCACCTTTGAGGAGCCGAGATCCCGTCACTCGGGGGCGAATTTACTGCCCCCACGATGTGAATTGTCGGCGTTGCTATGAGAAGTGGTTGTTGGCTCTTTGGTTGTCAGGAGTCAGTGCATTCTCGTGATGCCGATGGGTGGAAATGATAAGGGCAGTTTGGTTTATCTGAGTGAGGAAGAAAATGCGATGCTACACTACGCAACTAAGCCTGCACGTGCACTTTTGAAACGAGCTCCGAAATGAAGCCGCGCTGTATAGATAGCTCCCCCTCCCCCTGTTTCCTCGACTAACCTGCCCTGACACCCCCGTTCTTTTCTGCCCCACCCCACCCTTTGGGAGGAAGTTAGAAGAAAGCACGTTTTGAGAGGCACCGATTGCCAGCTTTGGAAGTCCCATATAATTTTAAATAAAATTGCTGACTGATTTCGCAGATTTACTCAGCTTTTTAAGCCTTACTGGAGGTTGTATGGGTTCGGACGTTTAATTTTTCACTGCATCATCTCTCCTTTTGCAAGCTTTGTTTGGTGTGCGTTTCGCGCGTATTATCCGATTTCTGTGCCTTTTCATTTAAAAGAAGGCCTGTCCACTACGGCGGATGTTTGTATGAAAGTACTACCTATACTGCTTACCAAATGGTTAAATGTCTTTTGCATTGGCTCGCGACATGTGTGTCTTTACGATTCCATCGCTTTTTGTACCGTTGCAATTAAATGTCTAATTTAACTCGGGTGTCAGAGGCTGTATCGAGCGACAAGTATTTTAACTGTACCTTACTTTGATCGGCCATTAGCGAAGCAGATTTTAATCTCTTCGTATGCTCTTTTTATGTATGCTTGAAAGGTGCGATAATTTCGTGATATCTAATCGAGTTAAAGAACGATAGAGATCAAGTTTAGTTGTACCAGACCAAGCGAATTCGGCCCAGCAAGTCGAAGTCTTCCTCCATTTTCCAATGCAAGTGACAGCCCACAGGTACAGTAGCTACTTGACGATTGCAGCTGTTTTAGCAAATAACACTACTGTTGGACCACGGGGACAATACCATTAGCTTATTAAGTAATTTTTCTTTTTCTGACCTCATTTGGTGAGTCACATCTATATCTACTCATCGTGTTGTCCCTTTTGTGATAGTTAAAACTACACAATCCGCTGTGTCGAATTGCTGTCATAGCTAAAGTGTCCGGTTCTTTAGCTAAACAGCAGTCGCTAAGAGTTAATTCCCGATGAAATTTTTGAACGAATTTACCTACTTCATTTGCTTACTTATTTCTTCCCTTTTCGAAAAGCTGGGATCCCATAGTGACAAGAATGTTAATTGAATAAAACTGAGTCGGAACTGTTTAGGAAAGCAAATCCAATAGCTAAATAATAAAATATGCCAGAAATGATGCGTACTCTGGAACCCAGCAGTACTTAAGGAGATCAACAGAAGTCTGAGTCTTACGGCGTTGAAATCTATATCGCAAGGGCACCTGTACAACTTCGCCACATGCCATTTTGTCATTTTTATTCGACAAGTCCATGTCCAGCTTCTTATATGCTTAAAAAGTTATATGCAGCGTCATACACTTTTGATAGTTTCTGTCGTGAAGCTGCAAAAGTTCTCATATCGAGAAAAGTACTGCTACACGTATTTGCTTTGATTGGCCTTACCAACAATTTGATTGATATGAGTTTAAAATAAGCCCCCAAATCATTTTATGGCGTTATGGTGGTTTATGGTTATAATCTAAGCATAGTATTGTTGGATTAAAAAGAAAAAGTGGAGTTATCTCATTGTAAACTGCTGTGTTTCGGTAGATCAAGATAGCATTAAAATGAGACGGAGAGAGCTTGGCGAATTGTCTGTCATGTTCATATTTCAATAACCTAAACTTGTTTTTGCAAATTTCGTTTCGAAATCAAAGTGGATGGTTCGGCTGCAGTCCCAACCCCCTCTGTCTCTGTAATATGGCTGCGACTGCCCTCTGCACACTGACGGGAAACTACTTCTGAAAGGCTCTGGTGACAGCAAGTACTTGGCGTTCCAAAATTTCATGTATTCGTGAGTTAAGACCTCCTTCTAATGCACACAGATACATCCATTTGGAGCTTGTTGAAGCAAACGTGTTTGTATTGTTTTTGACTAGCTTTGCAATTTCCCAACGTGAAGTAAGAAGGTGGGAACTTAACTGCTTTTCGAGGAGAAATACGTAATGACTAAATTATTAAAGAGAATTTGAAATGTCAACAGTCTGTTTAAGCCCCATAAACGGTAAGAAATTCTTGTTTAAGTAAGAATGAACGAAGGAGTGAATTTCAAATTTTGTTTTGTTTTCCCGATTTGCTATGTCCGATGCCGTGGGATATCATTTCACTTGGAAAGACCTCTACATTGTTGTGTAATGGAACTTAACTCGCTAGTCCACGTTGATTCCCGTGTATTGATTCAGAGTTTTTAACGTTGTTGCAATAATTGTGACCGAAGAATGGCAAAAATGGTGGACTTGCTGCGGGTAGATGTTTCTTATCTGTAAAAGTATAACTCAACCTTTATTGATGCTCTCACTTGTTGCCATTAGGCAAGCCAGAACTACATGATCCGCTTTATGCTGTCTGGACAGGCAATAAGGCGCTTTTCAACGCCTTCCACAAGAATAATGAGAGCAATTAGATTTTGACGACGCGTTTTAATCAATTGGGAGCTAGATGGCGCCCTGATCAAAGGAAATAATAAAAAGTGGATACCAATTTGGTGGGGTTTGCTGTAGGGGAGTAGTATAATGAAAACGTCTATGGGTTAGAGGAGCGACGGCTTAATTATGTAAGGCGTTTTAAAAACAACTTTCTAGTTTTAAAGGTAGAATTTATATCGTCCTTATATCTCAACGCAAGTAAATTAATTAAATCATTTCTGGGCCTCCCTTTAACCGTTTTTTAGGAACTCTTATAAAATTTCAGACATGTCTTTATTGTTTGTGGCCAATCGTTTTGGAAATGCAGCCAGAAAATAAACAGACAATTAAAAATTTTTAGCCTACGAATACACCATGAGGTGAAGTAAAATTATTTTCGAGAAAAAAGAGGCATCCTCCAAAAGTGCTTTTACTTTAAACTACGGCGGAGGTCGAGGTTTAAATTATCCACTTGATAGAAATGGCATTGCTTTGATTGAGCGGATTCGGTCTTGCTGCATAACTGTTTGGTTAGTGAAGGCGTTTTTCGCAAACAACGACGGAATGATCAGTGTTTAACCACCTTTTTCTGGGATACTGCAGCGCCATGAGTCTTCCTGAAGAGTGGAGACTGCTGGCATGGCCTTCGGACGGAAGTACAGTCTGAGGAGACTTAAGTACCCCACCCAACTGAATACGATGGTAAACATTCTCTTAATGCATTGCAGTGTAACATCTAAATTATTTACTTGAGGTGATCAAAGGCGTTGAACAAAATTAATTGCCCGATTACTTTTTCTCGTTCCCTCCAATGACTGGATCGAATCAGTGAAATTTTTGTGATTAACCCTGCCTCTTGAAGACAAGAGACAGGCTGGACAGTTGACATTTGTTATGCAGGACAATGATTCTATCTGCAAACGCACACGTCGTCAAAATCAGATAAGAAGTGTCTTGCATTCAACATTTTTTTTTTACTTTTTTCCAAAAATACGGGTCACAGTTGCCTCAAAGTCTAAGAAATACTTGAAGTGACGCGTTCAAGTTGATATTGCAGGAACGGTTGTTTTCTGGAACTGATAAATGTGCTTTATTCGTAAAAGTACAAAGAGTACCAAAATTTGATTGGATTTTCTGCCAAACCCATTAACTGCACTGATTCATCTTAATACTTTGACGGGCTAACTCATAGAGATCAGGCCGATTGAACATAAATTGTAAGGAGCGAAGCTACGACGAAATCGCGTGCAATTAAACAGACAATCGGAAAGCCGCTGAGGTACAAAACAAGTGAAATGCAATTTTAAAAAGTAAAAAGACTCAAACTTTTGTAAGTCATATGATTTTAAAGGTGCTCTTGATGGGTGTGAGATGTAAGTCATCCATAGATATCATTATTAGTGACCCAAGAGCCCTACTTTGACTAGCGTCGGTCGATAATTTGATTGGGCAAAAGTAAATTTACTAACTGGAAATTGTGGAGGTTGAGAGAGAGAGGACGTCTTCAAAGGACACAATAGATAATCTGTCAAATTCCCCTTGATTGAAATGGACATTCTCAAGAAAGCATAGTCGATTTGAGTAAAACAAAAGATGTTTGCAGACAGGTCAGGTAATTCATCAAGGAGGTCTCCAGCACTATAAATGACAATCTTTATCACTCATTTATGCACTTACAGTTAAAGTTGTAAATGCTTTCCGTGTTTTATACTTACTGTAGGAGATAAAAATGGTTGATTTTGTGAGGAAATACGGTCTGATCTTTTCGCATCTTACTGTCCAAAATTTTCATAAAAGTCGCTTGCTATGGGAAGTGAAATCTTCGAATCATCTCTAAACGGTTACGAAGTTGCTTTCAGAGTACCTTTGCTGGGGGAGACAGAAACGGCTCCTGCTCTTTTTGTCTTGCAGGCCTTAGTAGTAAGCCTCTATATCTGGTAGTTTTGAGCAAACATTCCACATCGGATTGAATTTTAAAAAACTGGAGATCGAAAGCACTGCCAGAATCGACATGGCGAATGACTTCAGCCCGTGCATTCCTTATGTGCTTCGGCTTTTGCCTTTAATTTATTACATCCCAAATTATTGACACCATAATTATTGGAGTCATCAAAGTCAAAATGATTTGTCGTGACAGTATCCTATCTACTTAGTAAAGTAGGAAGGATAACTTCATTGCCCTTGGAGAGACAAATATTTGCCTTGCAATGACCCGCTAAATTGCAACACGTAGATTTAGAACATGAGGCCAATGTTCGAATTTATTTCCCCACTAATTTGTACAAGTTACCTTGATTCTTTTCTTCTTAGCTTTCCACATATTTTTCCTTGAAAGGAAATCCTGGGCGATCATAGTCAAGATAGGCCTTTCCCTCGGTGTCACTTTTGGCATTCAGTAACACAACTATGGAGATTACCACGTCTTTGGGGGCATAATTTTAGCAAGTATTCTGAAGTTCATCTACACTGAATGAGGCCAAAGACCACTTTACTTTTAATTATAACACATTAACCATCAATTCCGATTCATGTGTAGCCTGGTACATTCTCAGGATGATGCAATACATCAGCCGATCATATTTACCTAATTTACTCACATTAACATGCATAGTCCACTAATTCACTCGTGTTTTTTCTACTTCCAAAATGCCACTTAAAAAATCACCTTATCTATGTTTGGAGTCTTTTAGAGCAGAAACTGCTGGAGCATTCAGGTCTGCTGTCCCAAAAAGCGAATAATTTCTGCCCACAGAACTCTTCGATGTATACCCTTATGCAGAAACCCACCTCCAATCAATTCCTGACACAACGCGCGGAATCATTTTAGAGTGGCAACAATTAGCGTTGCTTTCGTGCAGCTTAGTGATTTCTCATTCCGCCTTTTCGTACATCTGTTCAGAACGAGTCAGTGAGCCTGTTTCTTTTCTCGTAATATAGCCATTAGTTGAGTGCTTTTTGTTCTTGTCCACCACTACCCTGCATTCTCTTAGAACGCCTCGAGCTCGAATCGAAACACTGGACCTGCTGCCTTCAAAAGCTGCATGCAGTTAACGATAAAAATTAGCTTTTTGCTGTTAGATAGCAGAAATAATCAAGAGTAGTACTGAAAATTAAGACTTATTTATTTGTCATTTTCAAGCTAAATACGGTGAATCGGCTAATTAGCCCATTCCTTCTTTGGCGTCCACCAACATCGCCGCTAATGGGGTACTTTAGCCAATGGCGGTAACTTAACTAGTCTTTATTGAAGCAAGCAACACTCTGACTACTGCAAGAGACTTTGCAACGCATGAGAATCTGACCAAACCTATGGAAGGAAATATAACAATAACAGGTTTAGTAATGCCGGCTTAGAGGCCAAATGGCGAGAGACTTAGAAGTTGCCTGTAAATCTGATTCCAACTGAATTAACGAGCATGTCTCTGGAGTTGGATAACCTCCACGTTACTTTAACTCAATATTTACTTCTTTTTCACATAGGCCATTGAGCTCGTTGTAAGTACTATGTATAATATTATTACATAAGCAAAATCTCGATTTTCAATACAGGGTCATAATTTCTACCATTTAATCTCTGTTTCTTCTCGCGCATGCTATCAAACTCAACGGGCCTTGATTCCTGGGCAATAGGTTATTTATTCCGACGGAAGTGTTGCATCCCGGAATAGCCAAATTCGTTACGGGTTAGACGCCAGTCTGATCGGCGCATTTACCTCTACTTTATTCAGATTTGATGTCGTCATAAGTCATGTGGGCGTCCATGTCTACCTTACTGCTCTTTATTGTGGTGATAATGGCAGCTTTATTTATTAATGTGCATTTAATAAACTTTTGATCACTACACACGCTTCGATGGTTCATCATACAATTATTCATAAATAGCAGGAAGTAAGATACTTCTCCAAGGCCATGGCATAAAAAGGACCCAATGGATATTGAACAAGAGGTCGTGAAATTATGCGCAAGCAATTGAAACACATCAACCGAAAACATATTGTGAGTAGACCTAGTCATTATACTTAATAGTTTTTTTAATCTAAAAGTCCGTCATTATCCGTTCACTTGAGGAGTTTATCTAGCGTTTTATTTGGAATGTATATCTATATACAATGAAGTTTAACTCTCATGGCTTGCGAAGGATTACAATTTCACTTGAATCAAGTGACATACTCGCTTAGGAACTCGGAGTTGTCTCTTTAACTTCCAACTCCTTTAAGCTGCAAATTAATGTGACATGTGTTGACAAATTCACTTGTTTAAGTTCCTTAAAATCAAATGCGTTAGTTTAGCACAGAGAGGGATATGACTCAAAAAAATCCATGCCAGTTTAGGGCATCCGAAATTATCTGAATGTTTTCATCAATAAGCTATTGGTACGTTGTTTGTTCCGACTGCCGGTTTCGGTTTCGGTCACTTGGGCGGCAATGTTGTCCTAGCCGAGTTGGCTGGCATTCGGGCCATACCAGCAGCCTAAATCCCTCTGATTGCTGAATGCATATGTACTCTGCCCTAGCGGTACGTCTTTTTTTTGCATTTAAGGAAGTCTTGGGACGCTACATTCCCACTAAGATAGTTTATTGCAATACTCATGCCGCCTTAACTGTGCCTTCCAGGCGAGAGGCGTGATAACAATTTGAATCTTGTACTAGACGCTATTTCTGAGTCCCATGAAGCGGATAGGAGTCCAGCACTCCCTTCTTCTTGAGTATGTACTGTTTAAATTAACCCGAACCAATTAATATGTAACAGGCTAGTCAGCGTGTTTAGTCTCAGGAAAGAGGTGGCGAACGGGAAACACGCTGCAGTTGTAGTATAAATACAGCATTAATCTGATACATTCGGGGCTCAAGCCATTTAATAGTGTGTGATCACCACATGGGGTAGTTCATTAAAGTATTGAATTCTATTCACCTCACAGATTAAAAAATCTGGTGAACTCCAAAATGGGGTCCAAATTTGTTTCCATTAAAATGCAATTCGTCGCTTAAGAAGTACTCGACAATCATTAGTACGAATTGTGATGAGACGCATTTATAAGCAAGCCAGACCCAGAACTAATCATCAATTCCGCTCCCACAGTAATTGTATTTTAAGTTAGTATGCTATAAAAGAACCTGCTGCTAATGCTATGTATGGCTGAGGGACGTTTAGTTGAAATAGAAGGCTATGGAATGCTTACAGCGGACAAGTAAGGGACTTCGGCTCATTACCCTGCAATAGTTATGTTCCTTAGATGCACCTTGTAGACTAGAGGTAGATAAAAGATTTCAATTTGATCCTGGAGAAGCGGATCAGTTCTTCGGACATGGACAGACCCACAGCCTAGCTTGTATCAATCAGCTGCCCGCCAACTGTTCTAGCTACTAAAATAGAAGTCTAAGAGCATCCAACCTTCTCATATCAGGGGTATTAAAGGAGAAGTGGAGAAAAAGGAAGAAGCTACTACAACCATTGTAATACTTTGCTTGTTCGAACTACCGGTTTAGGTGACTTGGGCGGCCGTCTTGTTCTAGCCGGTTGGTCGGCCTCCGGGCCGTGCCAACAGCTCCCAAGCCCTCTGTTCCCGGAATATATGTATTCTGCCCTAGTACTGCGCCTTCTTTTACCTTAAGGGGAGCCTCGGGACGCTACATTGGTGGCAGCGGAAAGCGGACCCGACTTTGATGGATTTTATCCTGCTCCATGCCGCTTCTGGCAAACGTCGGCGTTGTGAAAGAAGTACATGTGCTACGGAGGGGAGAACCTTTGGTATCTCGTAACAGAAGGGTTGAGATCGACGTTCATCTTCGACATCTCCCTCGCCCTCGTGTTCGACAGGGAAGCTATTAACAACTGAAGCGACACTAGCCGTGGACTCCAAGCCCAGAGGAGGGCCAAGAGGCGCGCATTTGCTGCACTGAGTGCTACGCGGAATTGATGGCACTACAGGAACACATGCGTTCGAACCTCGACGACTGGGACGGTTAGCTCGTGGGTGCTTCTCGCAGCACTGATTACGTTGTGATGGCTGACACGGGAGGCGGACGAAGGGGAGCGTCGGGGACGACGCTCGAAAGAAGAGAGGGTCTCTGTAATACTTTGTTTGTTCGAACTACCGGTTTAGGTCACTTGGGTGGCCATCTTGTTCTAGCCGGTTGGCCGGCCTCCGGGCCGTGCCAACAGCCCCCAAGCCCTCTGTTCCCGGAATATATATATTCTGCCCTAGTACTGCGCCTTCTTTTACCTTAAAGGGAGCCTCGGGACGCTACAACCATATCAATTAATTTGAAGTTGCCAACATTCTTATATTTTTTTCTATTTTAAATACCTAGCAGCTTCTGCTGCCGCTTTCACAAATCTGCGCGCTAGGAAGGAACAAGCTTGATTTACTCAGTGAAGATGCAACGATTACTTCAGACTTCATAATAGGAAATGGAAGAGTTTAGTGACAAGACTACCCCAACTTTATTGTATTTCTAAGTAGCATGTAAGGCGTACTAACAAACTGCTAATTTGCATGCAATTGCGCATTGGAGCTTAATGAATCTGAAATTCGGAATTAACTTATAAATACTAAAAAGCTGTACATTTGTTACGATCAAAATTATTATTTTTAGTCAAATTATTGCTTATGTTTTTATGTTCATAGTAATGCCTCTACCATCCTTTACAGTGAGCCATCATTTGTTGTTTGAATCGGTGGACTCCCAGTTTCGGTTTTGCTTCACGAAACGCTAACGCTTGATTATGGCTGATGAGATCGATGTGGAGGCTATGCTTGAGGCTCCCTTCGAGAAAGGGGTACGTGAAGTTCTTCATCAACGTTAATGGCTTTATGAATGATTGCCGTTAATTCTCAACGAAAGAGCATTTCGCGTTCACTTGCATTGTGCTATTTCGTTCACCCGTCAAGGACTGTTTCCTCAAGTTGGAATCACTTGGTATTTTTGTATCGTTACCTGTAGCTGTATAAGCGTAAGCGAATCGGGGATAAACGTCGGTACTTTTCTTTTGTGAGATGGTTTCTGCATTGGGATTCGATAGGTCTTACGGGTCGTTGATCGGTTGGTTAGTCAGCTTAGGTTTCACTACCCAGGGTTCCTAGAATCTGCAGATAAGTCCTTACGGTGTCATTTTGTTTCTCGGTGTCTTTGTGGGTTAATCGATCTGAACTTCGCTTTTTGTTTTATTAGATTACTTTCGGAAGTACCCATCAGCGGTGACGTCGTTGGGGGCGTCTGGCTAATTCCCTTTCTTCATGTAGTTATAAGTTGGTTTTTGCTTACCAGTATGTATTTAGTCCAGCAATCTAATTTTTTATTCGATTCTCTCGCCCTCCTGTCCTGTTTGTGTGCCCGTACGTGCGTGCGTGCGTGCCTCCTGTCTCTTCTGATGTCGTCTCACAGAATTCCGCCGTCGATAAGTCTGGCAGCTCGCGTCATCGTGACCGCTCTGGATCCAGGTCTAGGGACCGCAGCCGAAGGTTAGTTCAACTTCTATTTTTCTTGATTCCCACTTGCCCGTTTAGACATCGTGATAGGAGCTCAGAACGTAGGCGTGATCGGGATGAATTCCGATCTGAGCGGCGACGCGAACGTGATCGTGATAGACGCGATCGGGATAGAGATCGTAATCGCGACTATGACAGACGACGAGATCGGGACTACGATCGTCCCCGTTACGAGCGCTCTCGTCGGGATGAATTTCCTCCCGAGCGGGAGCGAGAAGACTCGGATGACAAGGGTCCGAAGCGTTTCTATCGCAATGGAGAGCCGCGTCCAAGAAGGTACGACCTTATTTTCTAACTACTTGTTTAGTCCTGAACTCTCTCCGGAAGAGAGAGATGCGAGAACGGTATTTGTTTGGCAGTTATCTGCCCGGATCCGCCAAAGAGATCTGGAGGACTTCTTTTCATCGGTTGGGAAAATACGTGACGTGCGTTTAATTATCGATGGCAAGACGAAACGCTCAAAGGGTATCGCCTATGTCGAGTTTCGTGAAGTGGAGTCTGCACAGCTGGCCCTTGGCTTGACTGGTACAAAGCTTCTCGGCGTTCCGATCCAGATTCAACAAAGTCATGCCGAAAAGAACCGTGCCGCCAACGCTGGCGGATCCGCTATGGCTGCCGCCTATGGTAGGCCAGTGTCCTCCAGGGGACCGATGAAGTTGTATGTTGGATCCCTTCATTTCAACATCACGGAAGAGATGCTGCGGGGT
Organism: Taenia saginata; assembly: GCA_001693075.2. Taxonomy (NCBI): domain Eukaryota; kingdom Metazoa; phylum Platyhelminthes; class Cestoda; order Cyclophyllidea; family Taeniidae; genus Taenia; species Taenia saginata. The sequence goes on along the minus strand of LWMK02000027.1, from coordinate 8,673 downwards.
ATTTTCGAGCCTTTTGGCAAGCTGGACGACATAAAACTGATTAAAGATCCACAGACGAATCGTTCTCAGGGCTATGGGTTCGTTACATACAGTAACGGTGACGACGCAAGAAAGGCTTTGGATCAGCTCAACGGCTTTGATTTGGCTGGTAGAGCCATGAAGGTATGTTTTTCCCCTGTTAATTTGTGGTTCTGTCTAGGTAAATTACGTCACAGAGAGGAGTGATTACGCTAATTTGAGTGCGTTGGATAATGAGGAGGCCGACAGAACAGGTGTCGATCTAGGAACTACGGGGCGATTGGCCTTGATGGCCAAACTCGCTGAAGGCACTGGTTTGGAGATGCCTAAGGTGGCGCTAGCCCAGCTTCAGGGCAACCCGACTCTAGGCATAGCTGGAAAGGTCAGTTCATCCTCTGCGGTTGCTCCCCCCGTCTGCACTCAGTGCTTCATGCTGTCGAACATGTTCGATCCCCATGTCGCCTCGCACACAACCTTTGAGGAAATCAAGGATGATGTCATCAGTGAGTGCTCTTTCCTGGGTGGTGTCTTGCACATATTCGTGGACCAAACTAGCGCCCAGGGCAATGTCTATGTCAAGTGTCCCAGCATCGCCATAGCAACGCAGTGCGTCAACAAGCTACATGGGCGTTACTTCTCAGGCCGCCTAGTTACAGCAGCCTATGTACCGCTGATAACCTACAATCAACTATTTCCCGATTCTGTCACTGCCAAGACCATTCTAAAGCCCACTTATTCTTAGTGTCTTTGAGGTACGAGAAGTGGACCCCTTATTGTTGTTGGCTGGGGCTATCTGTGGCCCTTATATGCTTGTAAATAAAGACATTTTTACGTGTTCTCAATTGGTGTTTGTCCCTATGGGCCCCTTAGGGGCTTCGTCTCGTGGGCCTTGCCCTGGTTAGTCGTGGGCGCGGGGGGGACGCGTTCCCTACTTGAGCCTCTTGCCTGTTGTTCTGCATAGGTACCTCACCTACCAGTCCGAATTGAGGCTGCAAGTCGAAGCTGAGATAACAGCATTATCAACCAAGGTGAGATCGGATTGGGTCCCAAGTTCAGTCATAAATACTGTAAATGCCCAAGTATTTTGAATTCGTTTATCTTCAGGGAAGTCTCGGGACGCTACTTATAGCTTGAATTGTAATATACCTAGAAATGCATTCCATTGGCAAGCAGTTGTCAAGATTCATTGAATTTTACACAATTTTAATGAAGGTAAAATTAGGCGAAATTTAAGGGGTATGTGTTTGGCTTCACGACTATGAAATATTTAACAATATGCATATCGTGACCATGATCCTTTCATCGAGTTATGCTACCAATGGATACTTCCGATTTTAAGGTGTATCGCGCAAACATGGCGGCTGCTTCAACTGTTCTGTGTGCGATAGTTAGGATCTGTTACTTTCCGTTCTCTAGTGGTATGAATGTTCGTTCAACCTGATTTCTACAATGTTTTATGTTCACTGCGTTTTTATTTGAACTTTGCTGTTGGAACGGTTTTATTCGTACTGTTGAACCTTAATTTTCTCTTTTTGTAAGACTTGTGCGGAACATACTCATTGTAAGCTTCATATGTATGTACTTAAGCAAGTACTGAATGCTGGATAAGTTGCTTTTGTTAATTCAATTCACTCTTTGACAACATTTGCTTGGTTCACGTTTATATTTTAGTCTACAAAAAGCCGTCTCTTTGCTTGCATAAGTCGGTCGTAAAATATTCACGCCATCCGGTCGCTTCCTTTGAAGCCTTAATAATCTTAGGTGCACCAAAATTTTTGTCGTACTTAGGTCCCAATCAGTTAAAATGAGTCTTAGTGATTCCCAAACCAAGAAGGTAATCGAATCGCAGCTCTGCAGAGCTGCCCAGGTCATTGAGGATGTGGTTGATCAGGAGATCGCGAAGTTGGACAACATGGACGAGGACGACTTGGAGAAGATTCGTCAGCGGCGTCTGGCCGAGTTGAAGGAGAAAGCCAGCAAGAAGGAGGAATGGCTTGCCAATGGTCACGGCATTTATTCGGAGCTGGCTTCGGAGAGGGACTTTTTCACCATCTGCAGGCAGTCCACCAACGTTTGTGCTCACTTTTATCGCAGTACTACGATGCGCTGCGCTATCTTTGACAAGCACCTCTCCTTATTGGCCCCACGTCACCTTGAGTGCCGTTTCATCAAAGTGGATGTCGAGAAGTCACCTTTTCTCGTGTCTCGTCTTGGGGTTCGCGTTCTACCTACACTGATCCTCATTAAGGAAGAGAAAGTGGTGGGTCGAGTAATTGGCTTCGATGACCTTGGAGGTCACGATGACTTCAGCACCGGGATGCTTGACTGGCGGTTGGGTGTTGCGGGCATTGTGGATTACAACGGTGATCTCAGTCAGCCACCAGATTTCGCAAAGAACAAGAAGAGGGAAATGCCGTTCAGACGCTCAACGAAGACAATCCGTGATGGAGGCAACAGTGGGTCGGACGACGATGACGATGAGTGAGAGCCCCACCTACCTGCACCGTTGCATTTGTTAAATGCTTTCATCGTTACGCTATTAACCTGTTATTTCAACAGATATTTTGTCTGGTCAAAACAGTGTATCGAGGACCCCATTACCCCCGAGTTTAGCCCCTAACTCCACTTTTTCGTGCTTTATCACCCCCTTCCCCACTTAGAGGCGTAGAATTCGCATTTGTGGCACTGTAAACCTCTCTATGATGTTAGGTAGTCACTCTAGGATAACTGCACTTTCATTGCTAGAGTTCAAGTAACGAAGAGTGCCGAGTACCAGTTAAATGTTCGATTGGAGTACGTTCTAGCTTCTGAGTGCGCTACCTTCAAAACCACATTATAAGCACAAATTTCGGTCCCCCATAACTCCAATGCATTCTTGAGTCCTTTGACCCGACCCGCTTCACGGAAGCGGTTCATAGAGTGAGTAGCACAGACTTGCGACAGTGAAACAGAACGGCGAGGAATTTTAATGACAGAACGAGGGCAGCTACCACCGTCGCCCAACGGAGTCGTAAAGTAATTTGTAGGACTCAGGGGACTGAGTCGAAGGTGACGAACTCCTCGACGTAGGTCTCTGTGGTGGTGTTGTCTCGGCCACCGGAGAACGCTAGGGGACAAGAGTTCTCACAGGTGAAGACGTAGACGGTGGCAAAGTCTGGTGAGGCCTCGCCGACCTTGTCCAGTTTCAAGTAGGATAGAAGCTGAGGTGTTATCTGTAGAAGGAAGGCAAGAACGCAGCTTACATGCATGAGGACTTGGGTTTGCTGAACCCCAAACCCATGATAGGGGGAAAGCCGTGTAACGGCTGTCTAGAGATTTAAAAAAGTTTCAAGGTGGACTGTACGGCTAACCAAGCTTTGGTGCGATTTCTACTTAAAGCTAGCTGACCTAGAAGCAAGCGTGCATTCGGTTGGAGGGCTCAAGGTGTTTTTTTTTTCAAGAAGGATGAGTAACCATTAGCTATACTCTCGCACACCAAATATTGTTCCGCGTTTTAATACGCCTATAGTGGCACAGAAAACATGAATTGGTTTCGTAAGAAATGTCTTAAAACATCAGACGTTAGGCATCCAGGTCTACTGATTTCCTTAATAAATGCTGGTAATATGGACCCTTGGAACTTCAAATTCGGCAAAGATGCAACATACACCGTGCTTTAATGCAATAAACGCGGTGTGGGCGGAGACCACAATTGATCAAAGATCGAAGTCGAAATGTGAGTTTAAGTGGAAGACAACCCATTAGACAAACAAGCACGATCAAAGACACAATACAAGATCCGCCCCTCATCGCATGGAGGGCAGAACTTGTAGCTGGGCCATCCGCCGAGAATCCGTTGGCCAGACGCACCCTAACGCGGCGTGGCTATGCCAAGTCATGTGACCAAGCCCCAATGCCACAAGGCGTTCGATAAGCTGTCGCTTGATTGCTGGAATTAAGACCTGATTATCATGTTTATGAAAAGCATCATTTGTGAAAGCTAGCCTCGGAAGATCGAGAATGGAAGGGTGACTGCTTATCAGCAATAAAACCAGTAAGACGACCTAACAATGAAAATGCAACCAAACACTAAATCATGTGCAACTTCAGTCAGAAGGATATTAATAATTTCGATGTGTCCGTGAATCCCCATGTTTTCAAAACGTATGCAGGGGAAACCAACGTGTCTGGAGCTTGTGACAGTAAATCCATACCTTTTACACCTTGATATTCTTCCAGACTGGCCCGTTTCGTTTCCCACCCATTAACTCTAATGTAGTACTTAGTACTTCGGCTCTTCTATAAGCTGGAAACGAAGTTGGTCTCGAAATATGCAACACCTTAAAAACCCCACAGTCCAAATATGCGGAAGTCACCAAAAACAGCAATCCAAACAAACTGCTTTACCTTGGCGGCCATACGCTTGTTATTATGGTAATGTTTCGAATGACCAAAAATAAAACAAAAGGAGGTGGTAACAGACCTGAAACTCGAATATTCTTTTTCCACCGCATCTGACACAAGGTGGCGGAATGATGGGCGTGGGAGTCGCCCAGAGCGGCACGCCACCACGATCGAAGCGAACAACCTGAAGGAAGGAGAGAAAGCACGACAGTCAATAGCAGAAGCAGTGCATTGAGAATCTTCACAAGAGCATACACTAGTTACCTGATCAGGTTCCTTCCTCAAAATCTCTTTGAATCGGTTGAAATATCGATCTTCTTGTGTCTCCTTACACGACGCTTCCTCGAGTGCTTTAAATTCCTCCTTATCAGCACTGGATATACGAAAACAACATTAGGTACGAGTCGTTCTACTTCTCCATTTCGCAGTCCTAAAAACTCGTCGCCCGTAGGGATGTAGTGAAATGAAATCTAATGCCTCCGAAGAACCGGTGCGAGAAAAAAAAGTCGGAACCCTAATAGGCAGCAGTTGCAAAAGTATAGACAAGAAAAGAGCGCAGTTAAATTAACGTTAAAATATGAACCAATTCAATGCACGATAACGCCAGATCCGATTAATTTTCAACAGCTTGCTCAAGTAGGATTGGGAACTGAGACACAGACTAATGATACCATTAGTGATACACAAAACTTCATGGTAGGATGATTATCAAATAAAGAAAATGATAAGAGAACTTTTAATCGCTTAAAAAGATTTGGGCGTGGAAGCTCGCCTTTCAATGCTTTTGTTAGGCCATAGAACGCAATGGTTGCCAAGACTTCCAGATTATAGGATTGCCTATTGTTGATATTTCATGACACCGCTCCGCAATCTTTTGCTTCATATAAGAGACGCAGGTTAATACCTTGAAAATTCGGAATCCTCAACGACTTCGTAGTTGCATTCATCATCAGAGCTGTAGACTTCGGTAGTATCCTCACCATCCCTGTCCAAAGTCTCCGAAGCTAGCGAAAACTCGGGTAGGAGGAAGGAGTTCGACTGAAACATCTCAGCCAAATAGTCATAGTCGGGGCAGTATATTTTGTGATTCTGTTTCCAGTGTATAACCTAGGTAGGGAGGGAAACATGGAAGCCATAACTACAGCCGATTTTCCTACAAAAATACAAGCTTCGGCCACAAATCAATGTCGCTCCATATTGATAAGCAGGCGGGCAACGATCAACATATCACATTCGGCTTTAGCAATATAGGTAGCTCATTTTAACTTAGCCGAAAAGTAAAACAAACTGGCAGGGTAACCTGATGTTCCTTCGAGCAGTAATAGGCCTTATTGCAGTTAACGCAACACTTGGTACCCGGGCATCCGCAAACCGGACAAAGGTTCTCCGTGAGACCGACCGTGGGAGCTTTGCCAGATCGAAAGAGCTCCATCATAGATTCTTTCGTCACCTCCTCAGACTCTGACGGCGGTTTTGAGCTTATAAAGGAGAATGTTTAGAAATTATCCACTTACATACTATCAAAACAACCTACCTATAGTAGGGATTTTCCTTTGGCAATTGGGAGCGAAAGACCCGAAACGGCCGGGTCTTAACCCCATTCTGTGGCAGAAAACAACTGCCGTTTTTACACATGAAAACAAAAAGCATGCGATGGAAACAGTCCTCCCGGTCATCGAGGGGAGAGTAGAGCTGAAGCAGAAAGACCATGCGGTGATGACAGTGGGGGCATTCCAGATCGCCAGGAAGGTGACTAAGGGCCAACCATGCAGGACGACCACCAACCTTGTCTGGAAAGAGATGTGAAACCAGATGCCAAGAATCTCTTGGCTCGATGAAACCCAACGTGACGCTGGGCATTAACCTGAATTTTTAAGAGCGAGGAGAAAACTGCTGTCATTAACCTCATGATTGGGCTAAAAATACCCTTGTGAGTCATGTCATTAAGAAAAACACAGGACTGCTAAGTAAAAAGAGTGAATATGAGTGGAAGTTCTTGGGGAAAGAAGATCTGACTGTTCAGGATAGTGTTAGAAGAGCTAGCTAGGAATGTGGATGAGATAGTTCAAGACAGAAGCCAAAGTAACCACTTTTAGCTTCGCAAGAAAAGGCTGCATTCACGTTGACAGAGTATACGCCATGACGTTAGACGTAAACATGACATCTATAAGTCACCTACGAGAACTACACTATTTTCCAATGCATGACAAACAATGTAAAGATGTCTACTCAGCACAAAAGAGCGAAACCCACTGTCACGTCAGAAAAAAACACCCAGAAAAATGAATAATGCCAAACACACGCAAGAGACGCCTGGCGCATGACAAACCTTAGGGTCTTCAATAAAGTGAACTCCTAGTCCTCAAAACTTGGATCAATAAAACAATACCAACAGGAACAACAATTATGGTCGGATTTCACTACAACTACTGAGCAGCTTTGGTTAAGGATAATTTCACAGCCAATTAAGTAAAATTGCCCCTGAGATGGGCAACTATCGCGTTTAACAAAAGTGGGCGTCCTGTGCACTCCTGTAGCGTTTAAATTGCTGTTAACATACTGAAAACTATTACAGTCATGTAAAGGAAAATTCAAGCCCAATAGTACAATAAAGCGAGATTCCGAATCGCATCTATAAGCTTTTATGTGTGCATCAATTCCATGCTATAGTCCAATCTTGTTTTGTAATACCATTCATCGATGTGTCTTATTTGTCAAAACAAAATTTGCAGCTACGGTGCAATCATTTAAAAGATAAATGCATGAATACTGATCTGTTTTACTGATCATGAGTGTTCGGCGATATGTCATTCGAATTGCGCGCTGCTTTTAAAAGACATGGGTCGCGGGTTCTTCGGTGGTCCTCGAGGTGGTCGAGGTGGATTCAGAGGAGGTCGCGGCGTAGGCAATCGAAACTTCGATCAAGGACCACCGGAAACTATTGAATTGGTCGGTGAGGTGTCCCATGCCTGTCAAAGGGATCTTGTCTGCAGATTACTGAGTGAATCAGTGCCTTTTTTCAATGCCCCCATATACTTGGAAAACAAGCAAGAAATAGGCAAGGTGGAGGAGATATTTGGACCTATCAAGAAAAGCGTATGCGCTTTTGCAGCAAGTGTAACCTTCTGTAGATGTTTTCGGTCAAATTGTCTGATAATCTCAATGCTGAATCATTTAAAGAAGGTCAGAAGGTACCTTTCATTTTGTGATGATGTGTTCAGATGTATATCAACAAGTTTAAATTGCTAACACTGGAACGAATTATGAATGCCAATGGGCCTAAAGGTTAGATTGGCGATGTGATTTTCTCTTAAGTATTAAATTGCTTACTTTTAACGGTCGTGGGTGTTTGTCTAATATCATGTTCTTACTGCTTTTACGCTCTTCAGGCATAACTTTAGGCCCTATTTCACCTTACTCGCATGCTTCTCACTTTTCTCGAGGTGAATTCCTTATGTATTATTTGTTGCTTATGCAATAGGTGCCGCACGCAAAGGGGAAAATGCTGCTCCAGGGAAACGCGTTAGCGGTACCTTCGGTGGCGATAGGGGTGGCCGTGGGCGTGGTAAGTACAAAAGGAATTTCCAATCTATGACGGTTGCTTATATATTGTGCCACTTACTGAAACAAGGGAGGCATTTCAAAATACAAGAAATGTACCCCTGTTGTTGAGCGATGCCTATTCGCAAGATCTAGGTTAGGATTTTATCGATTTACCGAGAGCGAAACTGGATGTATCAAAAGTTGAAATCATTTGTTGATCATAGGAGGCCGTGGAGGTCCATGGGGCGGTCGAGGAGGTGGAAGCAGAGGCAGAGGTGGTTTTGTTCACCGTCAGTCATTCCGGGGGTCTCGAGGATTCGGTGGTCCAAATCGCGGTCAATAACAAGGCCACACTCCCATCTGTTAATGTAACGGCTCATTCACCTTGTATTACAAAAACTATCCGTAAATTATGTTGACGTTGTCCAAGGCTGAAGTGATGGCAGAATAACGTCTTTTATGCTTACAGAGAATTGCTAAACGTTATTTTGAAAATAAAGTGTGAGCAGATATATTAACGATGCCACGCAGAACACGCAAAAACGGAAGGTTATATAGTCGAAAGAGGACAAATAAATCCTCAATCACAAAATAAAACCCATAGTTGCCAGATATTTCTTAGGCAAAAAACAACTTCCTCTGCTTCGTGCTCGCCTTTTGCATTAGTGCCCCTCCCTATCTCCCCAACTCCCTCTCCCTTCGTCGCGTGCACTCCTCCACCACCCCATC
>LWMK02000026.1:1177908-1198274 GCA_001693075.2 Taenia saginata | reverse complement strand
GCAAAGCAAAACCATGCGATTAGTTTTTTTAGGGTTTTGATATTAAGGTGGATATTCAGTATGACATTTGAAGTAGCCCTACTCACAAAATTGAACTTACATGGCAAACTCACCTGCAAACGTAGGTATTATTTCATGCTACACAAATTTGTGATGACTCAGTCATTTTGACGCTGTTACCTTTGAATTTCCCTAATATTCTGATAAGGTTCCGTGAGCAGATGGCATAGTCGACAGTGTGGCACAGGCGGTGTTGGTGTTGCCTATGAGGGCATCTAATCAAAAGAAAGGCGCGATAAGCACTTTCGTGATTTTTATCACTGTATTCACCACCTAGTCATCATTAAAATTAATTTAAGCTTTGCTCGGTTAGTAGCATTTTCTGGGGGGTGAGTTATACTTAGCAGTTACATGACTTGGATTGCTAAACAAAATTCCAAACTCAGTCCACAATGTCCAATTTTCACGAACGCAAGCATGTCTAACTCCCAGACTCCATTTCCTTACCTATCTCTTTGCTTTGTTTTAGCTGACTTGCCTGCTGATATCTTTCCGCTCTTACACTCTTTTCGTTTTCTAAAATTAGTCCGCGTAATATTCGTGTACATAGTACTTTTGCTATGCAATTATGCGCACCGCTATCCACCAGCATTCCTGTGATTGGTTCCGGTGCGGTTTTAGGTGACGTTAAGCCTTTGATTCGGCATGCGATTGACTTTGAGTGATGCATTCCACTCAACCATTAAATCTAACAAAAGAACATCAAAAAAAAACTTCCTTGTTTCATAATAGCTCGCCTTTGGACAGTTTTTAAGCTTAGATGAATTGAAATCTGCTGCATCTTGAACTAGTTTAGGTGGGGATTTTCGTGATGGCAAGCCGCTGATTGGGCATGTGACTAGTACAGCCACGATCTTGCACCGAAATTTTGCACTTCTGCCACTAAAAGCATGAATTTTTGGTTTTCGAGGACGTAAGCAAGAAAGCCACAGTCGAAAGTTGTTTCACCACCTTGGCATCACATCAAACCAATTTCTTCTGGAAAGATGAAAAGCAGAAATGCTACGTTGTCGTAGTTTTAAGTAAATAAGAATTCATACATTGCACTCAGCCCTGTACCAACGGATAATCATGTATTGTAGACCGCAAGGTCCACATCTACGGCCTTCTCATCGCCATACGATGCAGTCGAATTGATCAGTCTGCCCACTTTGTTTGTTCAACTGTACCTCAGGCACCCCACATGACATGTAATATCATTAATATTCATTTTCGGAGATCTGTTGGGGTGCCAGAATCCACAAAAAGGCATCCTCATTTTGGAGCGCAAAATCGAGCGATAGTGCTTAGCGTTGAACACTTTTAAACGTCCCTTCACTTATCCATGCACGATGTCCATAAAAATGCAACAATGTGGTGCACATAACAGCGCATGCTATTGCAGTATTTAGCCCGAATTCACGACAGTATGGACAAAGCATTAAGATTAAATGCTTGAAACGTAGTTAGCCGTTTGGTATATGAACACTTTTAAACGTCCCTTCACTTATCCATGCACGATGTCCATAAAAATGCAACAATGTGGTGCACATAACAGCGCATGCTATTGCAGTATTCAGCCCGAATTCACGACAGTATGGACAAAGCATTAAGATTGAATGCTTGAAACGTAGTTAGCCGTTTGGTATGCTGCTAAGACCTGAATTTTATTGAGTATTGTTAACGAATTCACGAATAACGTGGTAAATCAGGTCGAAAAGTTGATTCAGTAGTACAAGTAGAGCATCAGCTGCTTCGTAATAGTAGCAGCTAAATGGTCCAATTGACGACAGTTTTGTCATATGTGAGCACTGTCATCAATTGCACAATACTGGCAGAAGAGAACACCTTTTCGAATTAAGTCTTAAGTATTTGTGCCCATTCAGCGCCTGTGGGTAGCTAGCACATTGCTGCGGATTTCCTAATGATAAAGCCTGATAGAGCCAAACACACGCCTTACTGAGTGGATTCTTAAAATGAGAAAAGTCTACAGAGAACTCAGACACTTTCTGATTTGCAACCAAGTCTGCAAGATATGGGGTAAAAGAACCAAGATTTAAATGTAGAAATGAGGAAAAGTGCTCGGATTTTTCGGTCCAATGTCACTGGCAGCACTGATGATTGAAAATATTTCAGTTTGAAATCATTATAAAGACACATTTTTGAAGTCATGTCATAGCATAAGATACGACTAAAGCAACTAATTTATTTTCAATTTTTTACTTATGCATTAAAACAAAAAAAATTTGACACTCTGCAGACTAAATAAAGAAATCGGACCGGTAAATCAGCAATGACAACTTTTTGGCCTGCACAAAGTGATTTCACAGTTTATCACATCATTGTCAGTTATCAGCTGAATTATTTCTTCTGCACGCACACTGATCCTTTGTATCCGCAACTCAGGGTACAAAGCCACAATTAACGTTGCATAGAGGTCTGTAGGATTGATTTGATGTGGCGAGTTGGACAGCAGCCAGAGTGAACCTACCAACAGGATGTCAGTTCAGGTCAGAGGAGGAGGAGGAGGAGGAGGCCTGCCTCTCCTGTCCGAGCTCAATCTGATGTGGGCGATCGCCTTAATCTAAGTTGGTGCAGTGTGAATTAGTCTAGCCTAACTTATTGCACTGTAGTGCGTCCAAAGTGCGATGGGTAACCGGTAATTTGTTGCGAAAAGAAAGGCGCCGATTTCTGCTTCAGCAGAGACGTGAGTTAAATACAAAGAAGATTGCGGTCCTCAATTCGGTAAAAATGGACGTCCTTTCGACTTTCATTCATGCACATGCGCATACACCCACATGCACAGAACTGCAAACGCACACGTCTGCCACGTCGAAATGGAGCCCTCCCTACCTAGTCACAAATTAGTCAGTTTTGGCTCGAGAAGTCAGTTTCCAGATAGCACAAGTGACATTTTCATGCACGAGCTCCAATGAGGTGAGCTAAAAGCACTTGAGATGCTATTAACAGCATCAATCGGAAAATCACACGAGATCGTCAATCGTCGTGAGGCATTGAGAGGTGTGCTACTTCAATCAAATGGAGCAGTCTTCTGATTCAACTCATGTGTAACAAAGCTAGAAAGAGGAATGAGGCAGAACATTTGGCTGAGTGATTGAAGGAACGAGAAAGATAAGCGCTGCCAAACCGATGGCGTGGAAGGAATGGTGATGAAGGATGAAGCGAACAACTTGTGAATAAACGTGATTGAGTGAGATGTGTGAGACAATGAGTTGGAGGAACGGTGGAGCATTGGGGAGCATACTTACTTGGATGTGGGATTGGCCATAAACGCACAATTAGATCAAAACTGGTCTCATTTAGAGCATCAGCAGTTGCATATGTTTCCCCATTACTCCAACTGTTAGTTCCAACACGTGGAAAGAGGGTGAGAAGGATATTTGCTGCAGGCTTTGTCATGAAGTAGCAAATGGAATATAAGAAGTGTGAAATGGATCTCATTCTGACTCCTTGGTTTACTGATCCAAGCTGGGTAATCAAGTCAATCCTTGATTTTTTTGAATGGGGTAATGCTTTAAAGGACCCGACAGACAACGATTAAGTGAAAAGAGAAACCGGTGAAAATAGAATGAGGCTTCATGTCATTCCAATAGATTCTCCTAAATTACCGACTTTGTGACATCTTCGTCACCAGCATTAATGCTTGACTGTTGGTGTGCTCCACCCCAAATCTTCCTCCTTTTCACCTTGATGTGCAAAGACAGGTTTGCTACAGCTTAGTGAAATGAAGGAGGAGAACGAAAGCACTCCTGTTCGTTGGGTGGCTTACCTGACTGACTAGAGGTGAGAACGTCATTCCAAATTGTTCCATCTTGTTAATTGCTCCCCAAAGCTACCTGAATCACGAGAGTCTATCATTCTCAGGAATTCCGCATTACCTGAAAGCTTGTCACAATTACAGCTCCTGCAATCGCCTTTCTTGCAAATAATCTGCCTGTGGACACAAGCACCCCACGATGTGCTTTTGATTTACAGTGACACTTTGACTGACTGTTGCGACCGGAGGAAAGCGCAGAAGTAGAAGTCAGGAATTGNCTCCCCAAAGCTACCTGAATCACGAGAGTCTATCATTCTCAGGAATTCCGCATTACCTGAAAGCTTGTCACAATTACAGCTCCTGCAATCGCCTTTCTTGCAAATAATCTGCCTGTGGACACAAGCACCCCACGATGTGCTTTTGATTTACAGTGTCACTTTGACTGACTGTTGCGACTGAAGGAAAGCGCAGAAGTAGAAGTCAGGAATTGGCAGTGCTTCGATTGAACGCCCTAGCTTAACATTGGGTGGCAGATTTTATAGCAAGTAAATGTCCAAGTAATTAATGCAGGGGTGCTGAGTAAGGAGAACAAGAAGAAGAAGAAGAAGCCTATGCCTTCTCGTCTCCACTGCGTGACACCTAACCAACTCCTTCACTCGGCTAATGGAGTTGGATGTGCAATGCCACGAAGTGGAGCACGCACTGTCCGCGTTCATGTTGAACTAACTGTAGCGGTATGAGGTCATCCTAGGTCATGACTGTGTGCGAAGAATGCGGAGTGACTGGATCCAATGCGTTCAAATTAGAGGTCTAGTCCGTTGACAATCAAAGATGAGCAAAAATGGGAAGGAGATTCAAAGTGGTTGATGGAGGTACAGAACATGCAGAGTTGGCAGGTTGTTTCATGTGTAAAATCGCTTTTGCACAGTAGAGGATGATCTATGAAAATCACACTGTCTGTGTTGATTGAACTTCTTGCCAGTCGAAGGAGACTGCTGATTCTCAAGCAATATCGAAGGTAGTGAATACACTTTGCGATTCCGCTGCAAGTTGACTGCAGGTTGGTGAAGGCGTTGGGTAGTGGAAGGAACGAACACTGCTATTGTGTTATAAAATCAGACAAATGATTACTTTGCAGCCACTTTGATCGGCACTGAACGCTCTGTAGAAGCTGGTTATTTTGCGAGCTTGCTGGAGTCAAGCTTTCGCTTCAGCTTCTTCTCCATTCTTCACCTTAACCAATTGTTCACATCCCTCTCTCCGTCCATCCCTATCCAACCCTACTTTGATGTACTAGCAATTCGACCACTCTTTACTTAATTGACGTGACACATCCCTCGTTATGACACAGTTGCGCATCATCCAAACCGTTTGTGTCTTCGAATATTTTGCCACTAATCCAAATGCTTTAGCCTGCCCTCATTGGTGCTCTGGCATGAAATATTTCTCATGCAGTCTACAACTCGACTTCCCGCACGTAAATTGATTCATTTGTGCAAAAAGAGAGGCTTCAAACCTGCAAAGACGACTTGTGTGTGGGTGTGTGTGCGTGGCTCACATCCAATTGAAGTGCCTCCTTCTGCTAAATAAAGACGCCCAATCTGTTGCAAACATCATACTCTCCGAATCAGGTAGTCAACGCTTCAACTCTCTAACTGTTGCTTACTTCTCTTCTTTCTTCATAGGCGATGCAGAAGAATTTAGTCACCTTCTGTGGACCCTTCCACCATGAGCTGCATGTTGGCATCAACGAGGCCACACAGCAAATTGAAATTGTTATTGTGGATGCTGATCTCATGCAAAATCACCAGGTGAAAGTGGCATTTAACGTTGACTGCATTCGCTTACTAAGATGCTGCTTTTGTTCCACAGCATCTGCAATTCGCATGTAGGATCTCACCCAGACCGAAAGCACATTCTTGAAAGAATTCTGCTTCTCCTACACTTTTGTCGCCGTTTGTTTGCTGCCCACTTTCCTCCCAGTAACATTTTACAGCAGCTGTGGTTCTGCCTTCACTTGATGTCATCGGTTTCATTGTCGCATCTTCCGTGTCGCATCTGCCAATTGATTCTAGTTTGTGGTTGGAAGGCGCTCCAGGCCATTCATTAGGCATGAATTTTAACGAATGCAGAATTATCAAAGCGATCTTTGCGACTAACAAGAGAATCGAGCTGTGTTAGTGTGTACTCTTTTTGTACCGACGAGATCCATTTGATTACTCTATACAGCAGTCGGAAAGCGAATCTCTGTGCAAGATTTAAGGACCATTACTCGCTCCATGACTTTTGTGGCAGACAGTATACCGGTAAGTTTAGTGAAACCATTCGTGAGTAGGAAGGTGGAGTTCGTACTGGGAGTGTGAGTGCCTCTTCTTCAAGCTATTGCCACTGACCTAGTACTTAGCCGGTACAATTCCAAACGAGGCAATTGCTCGTCCTCAAGAGCGCTTTATTTCGACAAGGTGATGGCTAGATGTAAGGTGAATTTACCCACCTCTGCTTAACGCATTCCTAGACGACGAAATGCAATGCCACTTCCCATCTGCCTTCACCAGATTGGCGTGACGGATTTGCGAAACCCGGTCTCTTAGCCTCTTTATGGAAACAATGCTTAGGGATATATGGAGTCTAGGTCAGCGGAACGGGTGTGGGATGTAGTCATTCTTGGGATAGCAGTTGACCAACGACCCATGCCTCAAAATCATAGTTGAATGAATTTCTCACTTGTATAAGGACCCTTTGGAAGCAGATGTTATCACCCTTTATTCCTATTGCCTTTGTACCAAAAATAACTTTCCATTTGTGCAGTCGTATTTTTACTTGCTACGAATCTTCATAGTACTCATGCAGCATTTAAGTAGCAAAGACACTAATTCCGCGATATCGCGGGTTCACGCGATTTATGGTGTCATCATATCAACATGGTTTATGCATACTTTTGGCATCAATAGAGCCTACATGGAACTCAAGCAGCTTGGAGAGCATTATTTTTGCATGTTTCGCATTTGAAATTATAAACACTTGCTCTATTAGCTAATCCGAAGTCCGGTACGAAACTGTTTGTGTTAAATCAGATTTGGTCGCGTTGTAAAAAGCGAATGCCATTCTGTGCTATAGTTCACAGAAGCCATGCAACCGACTACGCCATCGCCTGTCCCGCAGTCGCCACAATTGAGAACGCTTCCTAACCAAATTCGCGACCTACCCCCTACACCGGTGCAAATGGGGAGCAATTTTGCGCTGAATCAGGGTGTCCGGTCTGCAGGATATCAAAACCGCCATCCTTCATATTCTAGTGCCACTCCTCCGCCGATACCACCGCGAGTGTTTGAACAAGGAGGTAAAATCGGAAGCTTTGCCACCCCACAAGCACCACCTCTGCCACCTAGAGAGGGAATTGGCGGCGGTGCAGAACGTGCAACCACCATCCCTCCAGCCAAAGTAAATGCATTTGAAGCATTTGGTGTTCGAGAAGTGATAAGTGTGAGTGGTTTGACTCCCTCTCATGCGCTACCTAATTCAACATGTTCCCCTATAACGATGGTGTTCTACCCTCATCTCCTGATCTTTTAATGCGGTGAGCACTTCAGCACGGTCATGTTATAGCGCTCTTGCATATTCTTGACTCACCACTCAATCAACGAATCAAGGAAGGTGTCACCCGATCTTGCAGGAACATTCTTTTGAGTTGATCATTGCAGTGTGCCGGTGGATTCGCCGTTACAGTGAATCATGACTGGGCGAATCTGCCGTATCTGTGTGTTTGAATGAGGCCTGAGAAGCAAATGTGACTGCGCTTAGCAGCCGTCTTCAAGAGTGTGTTTACTCAACAAAGTGGTGTCAAGATGTAAGGGACGTTTGAGTACAGGACTATCGCCTTATGCTCCTTCTTTTTCCAGTGTTCCACATATCAGCACATCCAGTTCAGTAGCACTTTTATGCTTCCAACTGTACTCAATATTTTTGCCTGTTATCACAAAATGTCATGCAAGAGAAGTTGCAGCTTTTACAACCTGAATGTAGCCTCACAAAGCGGATCCATGGGCAGGAGGGCTGCAAAGTCATTGAACGTCACAATGGTCGCACCGCAGATTGTATATTTCACGTGTGTGAACATTCCCAGGGTTCAATGAAGTATGCCCTGCAATAGGCATAAATTGCCAACTACTCCTTCTCTTGAATTTCTAAAGTAAAATTTAGGTTATTAATGCTGTTAACTGCCCACGTCTGCCCCATGAATGAAGCGGGTGTTACACAACTACACTTTGTCTATTCTGAGGGTCCGTGGTAGGCGTCAAAGTCGCCTTAGCTCTGACGCATTTTGGCTACAAGGGAGCAGCGAGTGGTGTGTGCGTCTTAGAGAGTGAAGCCAACCCATCCAAAGGACAAGCCAAGTGGTTGCCTTCGTGAAGAAGCAATTCGCATTTCAATTGCTGAATCACATTAGCCTTGTGCCAGTTCCATTCAACTCAAGACATCCTAACACTTTCACTGCCCTGCCGGATGCAATCAGCTTTGTTGAGTCTGTAAGTTAAGGCTTGTTGCCTGATCAGGTATTTGTCCATTTAGCAGGATGACTGGATGATTACTGCTAGCGGATGACAGAAGCATCACTGCGGTTATGCTACACGTTCGTTGACATGTAGCAGTGGCAGCACCGCTCCCATTCCTCATACTCCCAACATGCATTTGACCTATTCTCTGCGACTTTTACACCTGTCAAGTCGGGAAGCTGCCTTATTCGGCCTGTTGAAGTGGACTAAGCACAAATAGTACTCGACTGTGCTTCTGAGGCATTTTGATCTCAGATTGATCCCCTCTATTGTAGAAAGTCGAGTTCCAAAAAAAGGGAGTACGGAAGTACGCATGAAACCGGATAGATTTCCCACACTCCTTCTATTAAGCTTGAACGGCTGATAAAGTATGCCAATGCGAACCTTGATGGGATGGGTAGAGTCTGCAAATTTTGAAAAGTATCTACGTGGACACGTGGTGAGGGAGTTGGATAGAAATGGCGCTGGTGCAGTGGCAGATCAGATTTCAAGATAAGACGGTTTACTCATTCAAATATAGCTCTAGGAGCTGAAACGGAATAAATTCGCAGACGAAATTATATTTGCTCAAAGTGCTGCCGAGTGGCTCCACGGACACTTGCAGACCACAGGACCTGCCAACTTGAATACAGAGTTGTGCAGACTCGTTTCTCCATCCACTTTCACCCGCTGTTGTGTGAATGTGGAGCCAGTGAAAAGAGTAACCACTTCTAGCTCGGGAGTGCTATGTACAGATTAGCGGTGTCAAGAAGTCCAAGGTATTTGCCTAATGCTTGGACGAATTCTGGGGAAGGTCTGTCACCTCTGCGGTGTGTGATCCCACCTTAAAGGGGCATGCACGAATTAAGTTTTCTGGCAATAAAATTCAACATGCAATGACCATAAACAATCTAAGCGATTGCATCGCAATGCACACAGAAAGTAGGAGAAGTGCAGTCTAGAACCTGTGGTTAAGAGGGAGTTAGTCAAGGGCACCTTAGTGAAAACACAAATGGTTTAACTTACCTTCCAGTCCATCTGACAAGACCCAACAGACGGCGTTGGAGTCACATAGCTTGCAAATGAGGGGGATTAATGCGAGACTACAGTTTCTCTTCAATTATAGTGACGAGCCTTCTCTAGACTACTCATCGTAGCGTTAAGAGCGGTAGCGAAGTAAGGGAATGTGTGCGAGGTCACGGTCTTCCTTCTTCTCAGTGAGCACTGTGACTGAATCAACGTTGGGAGGATTGTTTGAAGGAACCAGAAAGAGTGATCATAGTTACCCCTCTAAATGTTGCCACTAGGAGGGGCGGCATTGGAATGTGGGAGGGGGCGGTTTCGATATCGTGCAGTCCCAGCATTCTTCTTGTGCACATCGTGCGCTAAACACATTACTGCCTGTCTTCCAAATGATCCATTGCATGATCTATGCATCGGTGGCCCTAATGCATCCACTGATGACTGTATCACTTGCAAACCTGAGTCGCTGACGTAAAATGCAACAAAGGGCTTTCTTAAGGTGATAGAGGGATCGCAGTACCGGATGAAGGTTTTCACTTAATACTTGTTGAAATGCTTGGTCTCAGAAGCATGACTACCCTTTCGCTATCATCTCACCTATTCCAGAACGATCAATCTGCGTGTTAAAGTACGCCTCAGTAATTATGGTAAGGGAATCGAAAACGACCAAGTGGTATGTAATGAGACATTTTTGTCATGCAATATTGCCCTCCGTGCCATTGCAACAGCATCCCCTTCCATGCATGGATGATCAGAAGCGCCTAGTTGATAAGGTCACACAAGGACTTTTGACTTCCGTTAGGAGCTCAGATATTCAGGGTGCCTTAATACACCATGGGTTTGATGTGATGGGTAAGTAGTCGTATATTGTTAGATCGAAGTAAGTTATTATAAGGGCTAACGAATAGCGATATGACCAGTTTTTGGAGTAACTAAGATCCAATAAGGGATGCAGCCTATCCATTCCTAGAGCCCCAGTTCAAAACAGTGAGATCATGAGCTTCATGCGCCCAGTAGTATGTCAGTTTCCACTGGCCAGCCTCAGCTCCTCAATCCGCGTTGTGCGACGCACAGATGTTATTGAGAAAGACATTGGAAAGGGAAGAAGCAGTGCAACAAATAAACTCGCTCCTCAACTTTTGTTGATTTTTTTGTCATGATTGCCTTATGAACGGCAATTTTACCCAGCCAGCAAGAGAAGAACAGACTTTCTTTAAATGGATTGCCTTCAACTCCTATTGGTCGGTGAGAGAGACAGGAATTGTGGCTGTCACTGCTAAACGAGTGCTGATGAGGACTCAGTTATGACACCTGAATTATCCTTTTGATAAGCATTAAATGATGGCGGGTGTTTATACATCATGTCCACAGGCGTCGAAAGAGATGTGAAGCAGGCCTTAACAGCATCCCCGACCAACCGGTCAAGGTGGGTTGATAAATCCCATCATGAGTGGTTACATGTGGGTTTTGAGACAGGGATAAAGAAGGGGTCAGAAAATCGCTANTAATAAATCCCATCATGAGTGGTTACATGTGGGTTTTGAGACAGGGATAAAGAAGGGGTCAGAAAATGGCTAGAATGCCTTTTCAATTGCAAAGGGGAAGATGTGGGGAAGAATGAAGAAAATTATTTCGGGTGTTTTTTTTAAAATCCCAGGTGGTAAAGAGCAAGTGCTTCCCCTTTACCCAAATCCTCTAATTTCTGAGGACGTAGTCTGATGGACATTAAAAACCTTTCCAAGGCATAATAATGGGAGTCTAAGAACGAATATCTTCGTTAATCAAAGACCAGAATAAGGCAGTCTTTTGTGGTGAAGTGGTTGGGTAAAAGCCTTGCCGTCTCCAACTGCCATCACCATGATTAAAGTGAGGTGCATATATTTGGGCGCCCATCGTTTTCCACACTCATAGCCTACCTCCCATTCGTTCTGTCTCTTCACTACCCTCTTTCGCCTCTAAGAAGGCACACAGGCACATGGATGAGTCGTCCTCCTTACCCGATCATGTACGCGCCAACGTTGCCAGTAGTCTGGATTCCATGTTTGCTATCACTCCTGTAAGTACTGGCCTTCCCTTTTCCCAATTTAACTTAGTCCTATTCATTCTCTAAATCTTCCATTTCAGCAACAGATCGGTCATCTTTACCTTTGCAGTAGGCTTAAGAATCGCTGACCCTCCTGCCCTTAATAATTTTCTCACTTAGCCTTTTTGGGTCGTTGACATGGGGCAAAGTGATGTCAACTTTTCTCATCCACACCATCACTATCATCGGTGGTTGGGTCAAGGCTACTCACTGCAGCTGGTAACTCCATCTGTAACCTTCTTACCTGCCACGACTATGAGCTGGGCATGAATGGAATCAGTCAAGCACCATCGCATCTCCCGTAATTTTATTTTTTTGGTACTTCAGATAAAGTCCTCCACTAGCAAGGTGAAGTCCTCCACTGGTGCATTTATGTGGCGAGTAAAAACACACCTTGATTATCCCCTTCTTCCTAAGCAGAACCCTTTGGGCAAGCATAATTTGATGGTTCAACCATATTTCGCCATAACTCTTGTAATGTTCCATAATGTTCTGCTGCTTAGCTCATCCGACTACAATTTCTCCACATCCGCAACGACACAACCGCCTCTTTCTGGTGGCCTCAGGCATTGTCCTTATTTCCATCCGACTTTATCCTTGACCATGCTGCGTAAAAACACTAAGTATCACATCCTCCTCCTACATCTCCTCCTTCGATGTGTTTTGTGTGTTCTGGTAGGGAGGTCAGTCGGACAGACAGTGCATATCTCTGCAAATGCAACGAATGTGTGATCGCGCCCACACACTCCCACACCATCCGCTGAGACTAACATACAATAACACGGAGTTGTTTTCGTTTTGCAAGAAGGTTCTGCTCTCCACTATCTCAATCCCACATAGGATATCAGCTCTACATTACGGCAGACATTCCATTCAATCCGCTAGCGCCAGACGCCACAAACAGGAGGGGCCGTAGCACTTGAAGGGTCTACAGCCCTGTCAAACAAGTTTACACCTCTACTACTGTATAAAATTGCATGATGGTGTTAATGACGTATATGGGGATGCCTAAAGTAGACTACGGATGAAGGACTTGAGGAAGGTCAGGGATATTTTACAGGAGTCTACTAGTAGGCAGTGCCACAGGACTAGTGCTGCTTCGCACTTTTGGTAATTCAAGCTCATCCGAAGTAGAAAAAAGGAGTTCAGATGGTGGAAAGCACTGTCAAAATTGAGGATCTAATAACTAATACATTTTACGCATCCGCTGCCTTCGAATTTGAATAGAAGTCCTAAGGAATTGTGATGAGAAGCCACAGTCCCTCAATGTGCCTTTCTTTTTCTGTGATGGAAATTATGCTTACAATTATAATTACTTCTTAACTGAATACCCTTTGTTGTCATTGATCTTCATTGCCTGCAATGTGGGGAACAACAGAAGACTGCTCCTCCTCCTCCTCCCTCATTCCTGGTATGCACTGAGCCAAGTTTGGATATCATTGCTTTTGGGACAGTATCCACCATCAGTGTGCATTCATTCCCGCAGTCACTCACCTCCAGTAGTGCTTGCCATTGCGTCCAATCCATGAACTGAGTGTGCCAATTTCACAAATCGGTTTGGTTAATAGTAGTGAATGCTGACTTTCTCTAGATTGACATAAGTGATGATATATTCGGGGTGCTATTTGATATCCAACCAACGTTAGCAAAAGGACGCAAAAGAGGTCATGCATAATCTAAAGCCAACTAATTGAGCCTTCCTGGAGCTTTCTAAACAGCATGCACAGATGGCAGTTTTGTCTCCAAATCAGGAAATGCATGTGTGTGTGCATTTTAAGGTGCATGGAGGATTCGCAACCTATTGAAATTGGGTCACGATCACCAAAACTTCACATTCCTCGTTCTCAATTATTTGCAAATAGTTTTGGAGCGGATATACATATGTAGTGGAACTGAAATGATTACATCAAATGGACATTATTTACAGTTGAGGAGAATGAGAATGCAACGTAGGAATCCCTAAGTTGGAATTAGTAAAGGCAGTGTTAAGTGCCTGCATTTGTCGCATTTCAGTGAAAAAGTACTTGCGTCAGTCAGTCCGGAATGCGAAGCCCCTTTCAGCATGCGTGCGCCTCCGGACTGCATTCTGCCAAGACCACTCAAATGTGTCCCGCGATTTGCAAGGTGCCTACTATTTTCTCCCATGCACCATATTTACTACTTTTTTAATGAATTCATGAGAGGAAAGCCTTTTGCGAAGCCAAGTTACTCAGTAAGGTGCCGATTCTGCCTTCCCTCCCTCCTTTTCACATCATCTATTATTGCCACTCCTGAGTTCGATCCGGCGGCATAAGGACTAGTGCTGCTTCGCACTTTGGGTAATTCAAGCTAACCCAAAGTAGAAAAAAGGAATTCAGATGGTGGAAAGCACTGTCAAAATTGAGGATCTAATAACTAATACATTTTACACATCCGCTGCCTTCGAATTTGAATAGAAGTCCTAAGGAATTGTGATGAGAAGCCACAGTCCCTCAATGTGCCTTTCTTTTTCTGTGATGGAAATTATGCTTACAATTATAATTACTTCTTAACTGAATACCCTTTGTTGTCATTGATCTTCATTGCCTGTAATGTAGGGAACAACAGAAGACTGCTCCTCCTCCTCCTCCCTCATTCCTGGTATGCACTGAGCCAAGATTGGATATCATTGCTTTTGGGACAGTATCCACCATCAGTGTGCATTCATTCCCGCAGTCACTCACCTCCAGTAGTGCTTGCCATTGCGTCCAATCCATGAACTGAGTGTGCCAATTTCACAAATCGGTTTGGTTAATAGTAGTGAATGCTGACTTTCTCTAGATTGACATAAGTGATGATATATTCGGGGTGCTATTTGATATCCAACCAACGTTAGCAAAAGGACGCAAAAGAGGTCATGCATAATCTAAAGCCAACTAATTGAGCCTTCCTGGAGCTTTCTAAACAGCATGCACAGATGGCAGTTTTGTCTCCAAATCAGAGTAGATTCGTACCTCGAAACACATCAGTGCCAACGACAATCTTTGTTCGTTTTTACTGACATGTATGTGTGTGTGCATTTTAAGGTGCATGGAGGATTCGCAACCTATTGAAAGTGGGTCACGATCACCAAACCTTCACATTCCTCGTTCACAATTATTTGCAAATAGTTTTGGAGCGGATATATATATGTAGTGAAACTGAAATGATTACATCAAATGGACATTGTTTAGAGTTGAAGAGAATGAGAAAAGGCAGTATTAAGTGTCCGCATTTGTCTCATTTCAGTGGAAAAGTATTTGTGCCAGTCAGTCCGGAACGCAAAGCCCCTTTCAAGGCTTTGCTGCCTGTCGGGATCAAGCGCATGCGTGCACCTCCGGACTGCATTCTGGCAAGACCATTCTAATGCATCCCGCGATTTGCAAGGTGCCTACCACTTTCTCCGATGCACCATATTTACTAATTTGTTAATGATTTCATGAGAGGAGAGCCTTTTGCGAAGCCGAGTTGCTCTGTAAGGTGCCGATTCCACCTTCTCTCCTTCCTTTTCACATCATCTATCATTGCCACTCCTGAGTTCGATCCGGCGGCATGTTTGTCAGCAAGCATTTTGGCACAGCTGCAAGTATGGAACCATGCCTTGTAATTCCATGGCCCTTTCCAAATTGATGCCATCAGGTTGCTTTCTTTGGGAGCACAGCGAGTGCGAAAAATGCTCCTTAAGGCTAAGAAGGAAGCGCTATGACATAAACCCTAGAGGGATGGGGGCACTTAAAATTTTCACAAACAAGTCTTTGCGTGCACGTGGTGAATGCGTTGGATGGAAATAACGACCCTACGCTAGCAAAGTGGAAGTCAATAGAAGGCAGGTCACACATGTGACTGTACCTTGAGGAATAGAAAGGATAGAAAGTGAAGCTAGGATTGCAGTTGTTTGTAGAACAGAATTCAGGGTTGAGTGGATTTGTTTGGTAATCCCATTCTGTCTGTTGATGGGTGATTGTGGAGTTCCAAAATACAGAATCCATGCATTGCCCTTCGTCTGTGTTACCACTAATCCCAACAGCAACAACAACCTACATGGGGCCATCGAAATGCTTCGATAGGAGCAGCTCGCTAGCTCACTTCACCGCCACGCCATTAAGGCATGGCAGATGCGTTTGTGTAGTGCAAGAGACTACCTCCGCAACTCGTTGGGTAGTTACGCTACCTGACCTGACCAGACTTGTCAATTCTATATTTTACAACTTTACGAGAAATTCAATTTCACTCTGACATGGTCAGAAGATGACAAAGTGAGAACATCAAAGAATCAGCAAAATTATAATCCATAAAATGCCGCTTCGTCCCTCCTTTCCAACAGGCACAGAACGAAGACCAGAACACTGCCTGTCGCAGCCGGTAAATCGTAATTTGTGTTACTTCACAAATTCCAGCGTCAATGCGAAAGACATTACAACCTGTGAATTAGCAGCTCCACATTTCCAAACTCCCAAACACTTTAGCACACGCATTCCTCCCTCTCCTTTGCCTTTATTACTGCTTGCAGGTCAACAGCTCACATTTCTTCATTTCTTTGCTCATTCAGGTAATTTGCTTGCTACGTCCTAGTTTAACGGGTTTGCTTCGTTCTGCCTGCATTCCTTGCAGCCATTTAATCCTCAAGCCTCACTTTGTCCAGACCGCCCACAACGCTGCATTATCTCCCATTCAAGCGCTCCCAGCAGGCTGTCACGCACGCATGCACGTGCATTTCAAAGCGTCGTCTTCGACACGACGATCAATGTGTCACCCGCGTCGTCGCAATTTTCTCATTTTTGCAGCACGTCACCAACACATTCGTTTGGGGCGAGAAGAGTGAGAGCAGGCAGGGAGGAATTTGCATTGGTAATGCAACGGATGGGGTGTGGTGTTGAGGTTAATGCTCGTTTGGAGAGTGCACCTATTCCTTGGAGGTGGACAACAGCAGATTTGTGTGGAGAAGCGGGTTCATGGAATGATTTCCAGCAAAGAGGAAAACAACTTAGCCAGCCACATCAATCCCATGAATGCCAGCATAACGAAGCAGTGTGAGATCTGTTAACATCAGTGTGTGATGATGAGATGAGAGCAGAATTAACATCGGCGCTACTAATGCTCCTCGTCCGACACTCCTCATTCACCATCACCATCACCTTCACCATTACTGTCACCGACATATTGCTTGTAAATATGACCGATTTGGCGTGGAGAACTGCAGTCGTCGCTCCTCGTCCGACACTCCTCATTCACCATCACCGATTTGGCGTGGAGAACTGCAGTCGTCTCAGCATCTCTGCGGACAGGGCTACCTTGAAGTCAGGAAGTGTTGTTCCATTGTGACATTAAAGTGCGTCCTCAAAAATGCTCTGCTCTCTACACCTTTAGCAAGTCTGTGTCTGACCACCTTGATAAAGAGAGCTCGCTGCCTGTTCTAGAGGAAAATAAGGGGGAAATGCGCTGGTTCAATCGGAGTCTCGAAGCTCAAGAGGAGGAGGAAATGAAGGAAGGGAGAGAGAACGAGGAGAAGAAGAAGGAAGGGAGAGAGGGAAGAGGAGAGAGCGTGTGATTAAGTTAATGTTGAATTTGTGTATTTGAATTAACCTGCTGCTCAAAGATCAGGCAGCAGTGTTTTGGTCTTCATCCACTCCGTAACTTCACCTATTCACCCCACACCTACTTTCCTATCTACCTACTAACCTACCATCTCAACACCCCTCCCTCACCCCCACAGCTTTCTAGCTCAAAACTCCAATTTCTGTGCAGCACACTACTTCACTACTCTCCACGCCTCCTTCCCGAATACTCCTTCACAACTCCTAGTCCTCATCCATCCATCCACCTATGAGCATACACATCTGCATTATTTCTTTACCTTTTCGGAAGCAGTAGTAGGCCCTTCACGTTCTGCGCGATCCCCCCAAAGCCAAGTAACAATGACCGTTGATGATGATGCACAAACACAACCACATTTCACTTACCACACAGCCGAGTACGAGACAAGCACACACGGATCCCACAAACCATGACATGTAGCTACTACTACCCACGCCTAACACAGACAAATCACTTAACCACTCAGTCCCTTCCCAAAGAAACAATCTCAAGTAAAACGCAGATGTCCCTCATCACCTTTATTACTCTAAATGCAAACACTCCTCTTTCTAGGGAGCACATCTCGAGCGCGTGTGGCCTGAGTAAGAGCATAGATAACTTGCAATTATGTTAATCTTCTGTTAATAGCAATCGAGCATGCCAGTGATAAATATTGAATGGGTTGGGCGAGAGTTCTTGATGAGCCTGGTCTACTGCTTGTATAGGTATATGCAGTTGGTCCAGGCTCGTCGACGCTGTCTGTGTGCAGCACCGAGTCTACATGTTGATGGTAAGTGTGTAATTGAACAGCCTCAGTGGCATCAACAACACTGTCCATTTCAGCGGAGGTCGAGCCGATCGTAATTGAGGAGGCGGGGGAGACGTCAATACCATCACCACCGTCTCAAGCATCGCCGGCATCTCTCAACTTGCAGCAACCACTTCATCCCAGTCGACGATATCCACAAGTAGGTAGAATGCACATTGTCTATCTTATCCTACTGAAGGGCGTGGGTGCTGTTGGTGAGCCTCCGACCCAACTGTCAAATAGGAGAGAAAATGATGACAACTACGATGGATAGAGGGATGGATGGGTAGAGAGTGAAGAGTGGTTGGTAGTATTCACTCACCTGACATGCTGTCTGGACTAACGATGCCGCGACTCGATGAGTNGGGTAGAGAGTGAAGAGTGATTGGTAGTATTCACTCACCTGACATGCTGTCTGGACTAACGATGCCGCGACTCGATGAGTGAGGTAGGAGAGTGCTGTACTCAAACTTTTGTCTTTCTCGGGAAGGACTTGCGCTGATGACCAATGGGCGGCCGCTTGCTGTGACTGCATTCCGTCGCCCCCACCCACCTGCCAAGCACCATTCACGTGGTTGGGCGAGGAGGCAGTGAGGTAGTCTGGGCTATCCAATCGCAACAACGTGCCCATGCGCCTGCTGGTGGTAATAGCTGGCATCGCTGGCCCTTCTCCCTGCCCTTCTCCCTCCTCCTGACCAATGAGGTAGCCATCCACTTCGAAATTCACTTGCAGGCCTGCGTGAAAGGAAAGAGGAGGATGAGGAGAAGGAGGAGGGTGAGGAAGAGAAGAGTTTCACCACACGCATTGGGTAAGGCAGTGGATACCATCAATAAATGAACGAACCAATGACTTAATGATTAAATGCACAAAGGCATGAATGAAATGGAGATACACAGGTAGGGAGGGAGGGAGGGAGGGAGAAGGCGGAGGTGGTAGGGAGGAGTGAGAGCAGTAGGCATGAGAGAAGTAGAATAATGTAGACAATGCGAATTCGACGTACTGGCGAATATGGATGAGTGACATGGGGAGGATTGGGATAATGTGGGAGAGGCCAACGACGGTTGGGATGGCGGTGAAGGCATCATCGTGTCTTCCTCTGCCTCCTGCTCCTCTCCCTCCCCTTCCTTATGCACCTCTTCAATTGCCACAGCCTCGATCTCCTCTAAAATAGACAGTGCTGTCGGTGTCGCTGATGCTGCACAATTACACACTTACCATCAGCATGTAGACTTGGTGCTGCACACAGACAGCGTCGACGAGCCTGGACCAACTGCATGTACCTACACAAGCAGTAGATCAGGCTCATCGGGAACTCCCTCTCTACCCGCTCAATATTTACTACCGACATGCTCGATTGCTATGGACAGAAGATTAACATGACTTGGCTGCAGCAAACCTACCTCAGCGCATGTCAGTAATAGTGCAAGTGACGTTCAAATGCAATATGTATATTGGCTGCTTTATTGATTGATCGATTAATTGGGTGGATACAATCGATTCGATCTGAATGCTGCAGAAATGCAGGCAAGCATACAGTGAGGCGCAGCAGTAGGCAGTTTTAGACGAGCTAAGCGTATGGGTGGTTGGTAGTTGGCCGTCTATGCTTTCAAGTCGAGAGTCGTCCAGTTGCTCAGTGCTTCTGCCATTCACACGTGGTATCTGCAGTCGATGTACGGCAATGTTGTAAGCGACACCGTCACCTCCAAATTCATCTCCTGCCTCCACATAAACTTGCGTGACAAGAAATGGAAAGTGAATGTGGACTTAGATAGGGGCATTAGTGAACAGCAAACAACGTAATGCAATGTAGAGCTCGCTTGCGACAGCTCAAATGCTTCACCGATTTACAGGTTTACTCGCCTAACTAGACTTGTAGCCTGTGAGTCGCAGTGTTGTTCGGACCATCGCGTTCTCTACAAAACGCCATTCGCTTTGGTTGGAGGGAAAGCACCTGCCNAGTTGGTAGTTGGCCGTCTATGCTTTCAAGTCGAGAGTCGTCCAGTTGCTCAGTGCTTCTGCCATTCACACGTGGTATCTGCAGTCGATGTACGGCAATGTTGTAAGCGACACCGTCACCTCCAAATTCATCTCCTGCCTCCACATAAACTTGCGTGACAAGAAATGGAAAGTGAATGTGGACTTAGATAGGGGCATTAGTGAACAGCAAACAACGTAATGCAATGTAGAGCTCACTTGCGACAGCTCAATTGCTTCACTCGCCTAACTAGACTTGTAGCCTGTGAGTCGCAGTGCTGTTCGGACCATCGCGTTCTCTACAAAACGCCACTTACTTTGGTTGGAGGGAAGGCACCTGCCGAGCCAATCGACGTTGGGTTTGGCTTCAGGCACGCACGGCTGCAAGTCATGGATTCAGTGTGCACCGCACTGCCTCCACACACTTCGACTATGCTCTTCCCTCTTTGCTCAATTCGGCAGCAATAGATAACACATCGGCTTACGACTGAGTGTCTACTTACTTGGTGGACACGGCAAATTAATCGGGCGAGCGTGGATGCAATCATCGTTTCCTT
>LWMK02000026.1:1102360-1177221 GCA_001693075.2 Taenia saginata | reverse complement strand
GTGCTGCACATAGACAGCGGCGACGGGCCTGACCCAACTGCATGCACCTATATGGGCGACGGAATGTGCTTGTCAAGACATTCCTGTAACATCTTCATGAACTCATTCTGCGCATAGCTCTAGCTCGGCATGACGCACCATCGTTGTTTCTAGTCCCTTTTCACCATAGTTAGCCGGTCGTGTATTTTACTGGCTAGTTGAAAAACCGGTCGTGTATTTTACTGGCTAGTTGAAAAACAGCCATTAGATTGACTGAAGTTTCAGGTGTCTGGTTGCCTATTGGGTCAAAAGCCTAATTTTGATGGCCATTTAGTTAGTGCTTCCAATTGCTTGAGACAACGCTTGGTCCACTCACATCCTACTTATGCTTAAATAAGTAGCGCAGTGCAAGTTAATTAAAAAGATGGTAAATGATGGCACTAAGGTCTCTGAAGCAAACAAGAGTCGTTTGTGTCATCAGAGTAGGAAGGTCGGCTATGCTACCATTGTTGCACCAATACTGGTGATCCGGACCTTGTGTTAAAATGTGTTTGTGCTCATTCATCATGTCGAAACGGTAGGTCTCAGTCTACAATTGGTCTAATCCTCAGCAAGGTATTTATTCGTAGTTAAGGAGTCGATCTGCAGAGCTCCCCACACGCATGCCTAGGCGACCATGGCGCAGCTTTGTGTGGACGTAGTAAAACCTGCCACAAAGTCGTTAATTTGGATGTAGATGGATCGTCATTGAAAAGAAATTTAACAACGGCTGGGCTTTAATTCATGATGAAAACTTCGGCAAATTAAGCCATTCCTCATCACCAATCAGGGTTATCATACCGTTTGGTACAGTACTGCCTTGTGCACCCACCACGTTGTTCGCTTCATCCTCCTTCACAACTCATTCTGCTCCATTGCTTTGACAGCGCCTATCTTTCTCGTCCCTTCGACCACTCAGAGAGATTCCCTTCCCATTCTCTTCCCTACCTTCGTAAAGTATGAGTAGAACCACAAAGCTGCTTTATTTGCTTGGCGAAGCACACCTATCAGTGCCTCACAATGATTTGCGATGCTGTATGTGGTTACCTGACTGATGCTTGAGGCTCACCTCATTGGAGCTCGCTTAAGGAATGTCACTTGTGCGATCTGCAAACGAAGTGTTCGAGCCAAATCTGATTTGCTCGTAACTGGGGAGGGCTCCATTTCGACGTGGTAGACGTGTGCATTCGCAGTTCTCTGCATTTGTACGGGTGTGTGCGTGGATGAAAGCAGAAAGGAAGTCTATTCTGCCGAATCAAGGCTCGCAATCTGCCACCACTTTCCCACTCATCCGTATGAGTCGATGTGATACGAAGGAAAAGTAGTCCATCAACCACAACTACTGCCTATCTGCTCCCTCTTCCACAGTTTAGCTGAAAGAGGGCAAAACACGCCTCAACGTGAGCCCATCCAGCTCTTAATAGGTTCAACATCTGGGCTTCAACTAGGAGGCTGATGGCATGGATGATGACCTCTTCCAAGCCTTCCTCAATTTCGGAGACCTCATAAATAAAGTAAAAATGGAAGCTGGTGAGTAGTTTTTGGTAGACTACACATCGGAGAATTTTGGCATTGCAAGGGTGAGCAAGTCGATGCCATGCACTTTACTTTGTTAATTTCCAAAGCGTCGCCTATGGAATTAGCAACACACAACGAGCACATGCATCCTATTTCTAATAAGAAATACTGTCTAGCCGCATTCTTACTCAAATCATCAGCTTCAGTAGCATCTTCCAGCCACGAACTAGAAGCAATTAGCAGATGCGACACGAAGGATGCAACAATAAAATTCATGGCACAAAGTGAAAGCACATTGGACTCGATAGAGAAGTACCGCAGTTCCTGCAAGATTTTACCGCAAGTAAACCAGACACCAAGCAAGCGGCAACAGAAGCGCAGGAAAAGCAGCTTTTGTGAGGAAGAGGCTAGCGGCCAATTGCGGATTGTGTAGAACACAAGTAGCATCTTAGTAAGCGAATGCAATCAACGTTGGATACCACTGTTATCTGGTCATTTTGCTTGGCATCGACGTCCATAATAACAGCATCCACTTGTCGTGTGCTACTCCTCAATTATGGTGGAAGGTGCAATTAAAATGAACCAGTGATTCAAACGTAGTCAAAAGCGTACTCAACAATCAGTCAACGGTCCGTTGGTTATGTCTATGTCTTGGTAACTGGGTTGTCTAACTAGCCCTTGAGACATCTAGCCAGTCTGTGTTAAGTAAGTCATTGCAGCTCTCGCTTAAAGGGTCGACGTTCATCCGCGGCCGTTAAATGTTTCTTATCCGATTGGGGAACGTGCCATTTAAAACACATGGAGAAGAATTGAAGAAATTAGGGCATCTCGTAGGCATCCTCCCAGGTGGCTTAATTGTATTCTTAAAATGGAAAATGTTGCCTACTCTGATGTTAAAATCACCTGCCATTTATTCATTTTTATTTGTGCTCACAGTCTGCAATCACTGCACCATTTATTGACTCCTTGTTAAAAAGCATGCTGACAGCCTAATTGATTGACTATGCCTCCAATGGACTGATTGTCAAGTTGTTAAGAAATTGACTAACCTTCCAACTAGGCATCCTACTGACCAACAGACTTGATGGGGCTTATTTTTCACCATGGCAATTTGCCAACAACTTCTCCATAGATTCCATATCATGTGGGGTGCGTGGACACAATCTTTGTGTATTTTCAGTCACAGGGACCTCAGAATGCACTTCATGGCTGGAATGCAAATCAGCATACCTATGTTCATCTGCCNATCTTTGTGTATTTTCAGTCACAGGGACCTCAGAATGCACTTCATGGCTGGAATGCAAATCAGCATACCTATGTTCATCTGCCACTTCCCCGCGCTGTGATCTACAAACTACGAGAATCCTCTTGGGTAGTCAAAAAGCTGTCACGAAACGCGCATTTCGTTACGCAATCGTAGTCATCCTCAAGCACATCCCTCATCGCTCTGCCCCATTCAGCATGTTACCAAGGCTGAGGAATGTCCCACACCTGCCCTCACAGTACTCTTTTTAGGGAAGTGAAGGTCAAAGAGGAAGAGATTAACGCGAATGCCAGAACAAGCAAACTTCCGATTTTACACCGAGAAGGCGATGACATGCTGAAGCAATCGACTGCCCCTCCCTTTTCACACCCACTCACCTACCCACCCAAACCACCAATGCCTGTCTCATTACCATCTACCAGATCCTGACCACATGGAAGGTGAAAAGAAGACATTCATTTACCAATAAATTCCATTTTAATCGTACGATTATGGCAACAATCTATGAACCAGGGATGTTGCCGCAAGTTTTGCATTTAAGCAACTTTCTAATAATGCTGTCGAAGAGCGAAGCGATCTACTCAACCTTCTCCTGCGCCTACGAACGCTTCGCGTTGCTGAACTGATGCCATGCAGTCAGTCTGGTGACTCTGTGCAACCCCTAAACAGCCAGTGGTTTCCTCGAGACCATTGTCAAATGAGAGTGTGTCAGTGATCCGCCTTCCCCTCTTCACTCGCATACAGTTTGGGCAATGACGCTGCTACCCATGTAGATCTGCCCCTGAGTAAGCACTACAAATGCCCAACGAAACAATGTCTCCAATGCCTCCAATAACGCCATCATCGGTCTCAGTCGACTCTGCTCCAACCAGCCTCACAGTGCAACCGCTATCTGTTGACGAGGAGGATGTAGCGGCCACTGCGAACGTGGGCCTTAACACACCGACTGAACTCCCAATGAAGATATTGCACAGCTCTAGCTCCAGCCTCAGCTTCCCAGGGAGCTGAGCCAACCACGCAGTAATTTTTACTTTTTGGCTGTGTGATTGCATTGTCGGATGGGGAAGTGACTTTCGCTACACTTATCCGCGCTTATGTGGGCGTTCCATTGCTATACTACTACAATGCAGCTAGCTTGGACATGGCAAGTTAAGCTCCAACTTCAGCATCTACACACATTAACAAACATCATAAACAAGTAATTAATGCACAAAATAAGCCTGTTTATGCGCATAATAGCCTTTTGAAGGAGTGCCGCCTCAGCTCCTTACTCCTCCTTCCCCTCATACCCCTCAAACTTTCAATAGCAGAGGAACCACGAGTTGGATCCAACTCGAAACAATGCGATTGTACTAGCAGCCCCACTTTATAGCTCATCGGTCATCCAGTGCATAAAAACTGTGTCATAATGACGCACCCTGATGAAGCAGCTTTTGAACGGTGTCATTCAACTTTATTGGAAGGACGGCCTCTGGAGAGAGAGTGAAGCTGATCCTTCATGTGCAATTACTGTATGTGACGGCAACAGTTTACCAACGCATTCGCTTGTCCCTCCGTCCTTAANATTCAACTTTATTGGAAGGACGGCCTCTGGAGAGAGAGTGAAGCTGATCCTTCATGTGCAATTAAGGTTCGTCGGCACTAGAGGCGACTGTTCAACTCAGCGTCCTGTCATTGCCGATACGGCAGTAACAAGCCTTCAAAAGTGCACCGCTAGCACCTAACTTTTATGCTTGCGCACCCACAAAACTTATGACACTCAGAAAAACAGTTGACTTGCTGGCGCAGTAGCTAGAGGAAAATTTAGTGACACTTGAGGTAACTAGGATGCAAGCTTGCAATTGGTGTCATAGCACCGCAATCTTTGACCTCTTCTTTCCCATTATGCGTCTATCTTGCACTTCGTGTTTTGAAATCGAGGGCACTAACGTTGATGGTTTAGCTGCCACAGCTGCTGCCTTTCTTTGAGACTTTGGAAGTTGGTGAGGCTGCAGTTGGTCGGCGTGATATGGAGAGTGCAGACACAGTAGGTGGTGGCGACGAGTGATGTGAGGGGATGGTGGGATCTGGAGTATAAGCGGTTCATTTGTTCGTTGTTGTCTTGTTGTCCAACCTGCAAGTCCTCTTCTCCCTCCTATTACAAATGTAGATTACATTAAACTTGACTTTTGTTTGACAAATCAGCAGCCATTAAAATTTGGCCTAAATACATGTTTTCACTTTCACTTTTATAACAGACTGAAGGAAGTTGAAGACTCTCATGAGTCAGTTGCCACTTACTTGTCAAATCGGGCATTTCTTTGCTGGTGCAATGCGCGCTGGAATTCATTGTGGTGCCTAGGAGACCACAGCATGCACAAATTACCCTTTCACAAAGGTGATCCTTATTCGCTAAGGTTGCAAAACATCGGGAGCGATGCCTGATTGTTGAATACGGAGGAGTGTAGTCTGCAGCGAACTTGTATTGAGACGACCCAATTAGGTGACTCGCTTTGTGTGAACTGTTAAATTCTCGAGTGATGTTCGGTGTGATGTTGCGTCGTGATCACCACACAACTCGACTGCTAATTTGTCCGCAGTACGCAACCTATCATTTGTCATTGTCAAAAGGTAGAGGTTTTAATAGTGAAGGTGCAATGGTATGTCCCAGCTTGTTACTGGAACTTCTTCCACCACCAATTGACAGGCAGTTCGATAATGCATGAGATTATATGAGGTGTGTGCGGTCTGCGGTGGGTTCCGTTGCAGTGATTAGTTAGGAACAAAGGAACACACGTCAGTCTATGCAAGGCAATCAGGTGTTCTGCCTTAAGGTGGCTAGGTTTGAATCCGTGCCAAAAGCGAGGCAGAAGTGAGATTTCGGTGTGCTATTCGGTGAAGGTATGGCAAGGAAAGGATATTGTGATGGGTCAGCGGCAAGATTACGCCCTATTTATTCGTCTTCATATAGCATTTGACAGAATGAGATCTCCTTGGCCAATGCCTCTCGTACCTGTTTTCAGGTAGTCTCGAATCCGATATGCGTTAGAGTTGACTTAAGTGATAACTTATAAGGCGACTCTGAGGGTGAACCATGCACCATAGATCAAATAGCCCTATATTCGCTCTGCTTTCCCATTTTATTTGTGTCTGTCATAATCCAGTCTAAGTTTCTAGTCTAATCTATTTTGACCTGTTCCAACCTAGTCGGATCTAGCCGAGCCTAGTCATGCGAACGGCGCTGCAGTGGTGTGAATATTGAGCAAGTTGTTTTATGTCAGTGGATCTCCTGGTGCTGTTGCTTATTCGGTGATTGTGAAAGCAGGTAAGAAGCACTAATATGGTGCAAAGTATAAACTGATTGAGGACTTCGACGACTTATCCGCAAAGGTTGCCAGTGAGCTAACGAATGGGCGCATTCGATGCGCACCCCTAATCCTATCTTTGGCCGAATTGTTCCAGTGCATGCACCTCTTCAGTAGAAGCTAAGAAAACTGAATGTTTAGCTGAAGACGACAAAGTAGTGATTGAGATAGAGGCAAAGGGAGGCGAAGTCATGGCAATAGAAAGAAGGAGAGTGAAGGAGGAGAAATGAGGACTGAAAATGGGCACCGTATTATGTCGCTCTATGCACCACTTTCTCACATTTATTTCCCAACTGATCCACTTATTCACCCATCTAGCCATGTGACCAAGTGAAATATGAAGGAACTGACTTAATGGAAGGAATTTGACTTCCCCATTTGATGGCATATTCGGAGATGTTATGCACGGTTTTCCCCTTCCATGCAATTTGCACAAGATTCCATATTGAATAATATTGAATTGACACACGGAAATGAGGCAAGGGAAAGGGAGGAGAGGATGGAAAAGGAAAAGGAGAGAAGAATGAGGGGTCGGCAATGCGACTAACCCTTAATCTCTACGATGCCTATCTAATCTATTTTGACCTGTTCCAACCTAGTCGGATCTAGCCGAGCCTAGTCATGCGAACGGCGCTGCAGTGGTGTGAATATTGAGCAAGTTGTTTTATGTCAGTGGATCTCCTGGTGCTGTTGCTTATTCGGTGATTGTGAAAGCAGGTAAGAAGCACTAATATGGTGCAAAGTATAAACTGATTGAGGACTTCGACGACTTATCCGCAAAGGTTGCCAGTGAGCTAACGAATGGGCGCATTCGATGCGCACCCCTAATCCTATCTTTGGCCGAATTGTTCCAGTGCATGCACCTCTTCAGTAGAAGCTAAGAAAACTGAATGTTTAGCTGAAGACGACAAAGTAGTGATTGAGATAGAGGCAAAGGGAGGTGAAGTCATGGCAATAGATTAAAGGAGAGTGGAGGAGGAGAAATGAGGACTGAAAATGGGTACCGTAGTATGTCTCTCTATGCCCCACCTTCTCACATTTATTTCCTAACTGATCCACTTATTCATCCATCTAGCCATGTGACCAAGTGAAACATGAAGGAACTGACCTAATGGAAGGAATTTGACTTCCCCATTTGATGGCATACTCGAAGATGCTATGCACGGTTTTCCCCTTCCATGCGATTTACACAAGATTCCACATTTAATAATATTGAATTGACACATGGGAATGAGGCAAGGGAAAGGGAGGAGAAGATGGAAAAGGAAAAGGAGAGAAGAATGAAGGGTCGGCAATGTGACTAACCCTTAATCTCTACGATGCTTATCTGATTTGGTCTGTGATGGCTTTAAAACGGCAGGAGTGAGAAGGTGGGAGTGACGAGGAGATGGAGAGGGAGGTGACGGAGGTAGAGGAGGAAGAGAAGACCGTAGGTGCGGAGGAAACAAAGCAGGAGGGAGGCACTGGCGAATAATTGAATGGTAGGAAGGAGAGCATGAAGAAGTATGGATCATTGTAGACTAGACAAGGCGTAGAATAGCATCTCTGACGGTTTGTTGTGTGAGTGACCACTTTAAATCTGACACGTGTGAATCGATTGGTAGCACGTGTCACGTGCTGTCTAGTAAAGCCGTCTGGCATTGTCTCCAGACACGGCAATCCTTGTAGGTGGATTTGTGAGGGCAGGCATCACTTGCCCTTGTGTTTTTCTTCCTTGGCCAAATTTCTTGTGCCATTTTAGATGCAAAGGAGGCGGAAGAGTGTGGGAGGAATCACCCACACCACTGTGATTTGAATTAAATGCACTGTCTTGAAGGGACTGCTTGTCGTCAGCGTTTAACTCCTTAACTTTTCGTTCAGAAGGGTGTATTTTGGGAATTTACAGACAGTGGGAGCAAATGGAGGTAGAAATTGGTTTAAGAAATTGGCAACTCATTCTTAATGACCACTATGGAGCTGAGATATGAGCTGCTCAGGTCAGTTGTCGTTTTTGAACCAGGAACGACAGTGGCGGTGGTTGCATCTGTCCGGTGAAAAAGAAGCAAGACGCTTGTGCATCCGCACATTTATGTGGCACCGCTTTCCTTATTTTACTCCTCCTTCTTCGATACGTTTCTGAATGTATTCATTTTCCCATTCACCTGGCCATGTACTCGAGAGAAGCCTGTAGGAATCGACTTTGTGGAAGGAACATGAGTTTCTATCAAACGGCACACTCGAAGACGCAATCCATTGTTTTACCGTGGTAAGTAAAATAAACTAGGATACCAGTTGTGGCAATGTTGGAACAAGGCATGCTAATGAGGTGAAGAAGGAGAACAGGATAGAGCAAGGGTTGAGAAGAAGTTAGTTTCTCCTTCTTTTGGCCTGCAGACTTATTCGAAACCACAGAATAGGTGATTAGGGGAGGGTCACAGAGGGATTGAGAGGGAGGCGGTGGGGATGGAGGATGGGAAGTAGACCGAGGGTGAGTAGATGACGGAGTGGGACTGAGGAACTGACGGAGTAGTGGATAGTGGGAACGACGATAAGGTGGAGAAGCAAGATGAATGGCAGAGGGCGGTGAAATGCGTGAGTGAGTATGTTTGATGTTCACTTGAGTGATCAACCTCTTCTAACTTTCCTTCTACCTCTCTCCCTTCCTCTTCTTCGTGCACTGTCGCTAGCACATTACTTGTTCACTGGTTCAGGATTCGTAATGAATAATTCGGTCGTCGCAGTTGGCGACCTAATATTGTGGGAGAAGGAGGAGGTGGTGGAGGCTGCAGTGATGGCAGGCGACTGAGAATTGCAGTTGAAAGAAGACTTCTACTAATGCGTGACACCCTGATAGCGAAATTGCGTGGTTAGTAGGTAAGAAATGAGGTGGGTGGAAGGTCAGGTGGATAGGTGAAGTGGTGGAGGGGCAGAAATAACTTTAAGGAAAGCAAAACTGAGTCGGCGACTCAGTCCAGATGACTAGTCAAGCGATTGTTGTGAGTTCGGTTTATGCCAACTAACGTCAGCTTCCTAGGGTGAGAATTGACCCACCTGTGAAGTTGATCGAATAAGGAAGAGGTGGAGGATGGGGAAGGGGCCTTAAATGTGGATATCATTGACATCCATGTAATTGGATACAATGGGTTCGAATTTGGGTGTTTAGCCTGTTGACAATCGAAGATGCGCAGAAATGGGTGGCAGAGAAATTGGGAAGGAGAGACCCAAAGTGGGTTGCGGGTGTACAGAACATGCAAAGTCAGTGGATTGTTTCGTACGTGAAATTGTGGATAATTGGGCAGACATTGTTTGAAGGAAGGAAGGAATAGTGGTGTGGTGAAGCGTGAAGGAACGTGAAGTGAATGAAGGGGTGAATTGATGAGCGCAGTCAAGATAATTCAAAGAACAACACGCAGATGGGCCAGAAGTGTGTGATAGGGTGAGGTATGGATGGGGGCCTAACAAGGGAGGGGTGAATATGGTTTAGTCAACTTTGACCTGAAAAGCATGCGCACGCATCCTAGGACCAGAAGTATTGCTTTGTGAGCATTGATAAGAGTAGGTACGAAAGGGAGGGATGATTTAATAGAATAAGTAAAGCTAAATAAGTAGGCTGAACGCGCGCACACACACAAAAGAATAAGTGATCAAAGTCGAAGGAACAGGCATAAAAAGGATGCCGATTAATTGTTCTAAGAAGGGGTGATTCACGGTTGATAGGTAAATGGATAGGTGGATACTTGGTGACAGGATAAATGGATGGATGGATGGCTAGGTGGTTGTGCTGAATTTCGCAAATGCTATAAAGAACACATACAATAGCAGGAACGACGTGCGCTACTCTGCTACAGGGTAGACAGATTTAACAGTAAAATCTAATTCCATACTCTCACACTATTTCCTAGCTCAAATTGCAAACAGTCGGTCTAATACAAGAGATGTGATTGGCAAGTGTCCGTTTTCATAGCTCACAGTTAACATCGTTCCGCGAATGGTTGCTACTCCACTGCATCGCAACATNTGCAAACAGTCGGTCTAATACAAGAGATGTGATTGGCAAGTGTCCGTTTTCATAGCTCACAGTTAACATCGTTCCGCGAATGGTTGCTACTCCACTGCATCGCAACATTAAATAAGGCGGCATATAACTTGCCCATGAATTTAACATATTTGCATGACATGTATACACAGGGTCACTTGAACGTGAGTGTCAACACTAGAGGGGGAAATATCAAAGCCTGCAACAACCAACCTGTGAATCCTGCAAGATTTCATATTAGCGTGCTCGCTCTCGAGGCATCCTGAATCGGGCAGCCAGGCGCATATAAGTGGCCCAGTACGGCATTGTTGGTCGGCATCAGTGAGTGCATGTTGTGCAGGCATAGAGCTGTGGTTTAATTCTTTGGTGTTCAAAAGGATTTACTTCTTCCACTTTGCAATGCGTTGAGGGCAAACAACTACAGTCGCCTATACGCATATTCCCAATAGGCGGGTATGCATTATTAGAGAAGGTGGCAAGCAATTTAAGTTTAACCTTACTGCAATGCTTTTAGAGTGGGTGCAATGAAATAAGTCAATTATTCGTATGTTTCCTTGTAAATTAATGAGCTGGCCATCATCATAAATGTGCCTTGTGTGCAAGTGCCGTGTGGCAAAATAATGCTCAGCTCAACTGTTTAACACACAAGATATCTTTAAAACCACTCTTTTAGCAGTAGGCATTTGGTAATCCGCTATATTTCGGAAACTTACAAAGACCTTTTGGAAGCGATGCGCTAAACTGACCCATTAAATACTTAATGTATTACATCATTGCCATAGAGGCCAATCAGAATCTGGTGGGTTTTAGTGCACTGGTACTCTCTGCATTGCTTCCTTAAAGTCATTATGATCATAGAATTCGCCACAGAACACAGAGTACTATGAGGGCAGGTGTGGGACTCCCCTCAGCCTTGGTAACATGCTGAACGGGGCAGAGCGATGAGGGGTGCGCTAAAGGATGACTGCGATTGCGGGACGAAAATCGGATTTAGTGACCGCTTTTCGACTATTCAAGAGGGTTCTCGTTGTTTGTGGATCACAGCGCGGGGAAGTGGCAGATGAACATAGATGTACTGGTATGTATTCCAGCCATGAAGTACATTCTGAGGTCTCTGTGACTATAAATACACAGCGGTTGTGCCCACACACCCCACAGGATATAGAAACTGTCAAGGAGTTGTTGGCAACTTGCTAGGCCGAGTAAATAAGCCCCATCAAGTCTGTTGTTCAGTCGGATGCCTAGTTTGTAGGTTAGTCAATTTCTTAACACTTGCACGATAGTCATATTAACCCGACCCTTCCTTCCAACTTAACAATCTGTCCATCGGAGACATAGTCAATCAATAGGGCTGCCAGCATGCTTTTCAACGAAGAGTCCACAAATGGTGTAGTGATTACAGACTGTGAACACAAATAAAAATGATTAAATGGAAGGTGATTTTCAACACCATAGTAGGCAACAATTTTCATCCTGGGAGGATGCCTACGAGATACCTTCATTACTTCAATTCTCTTTAATGTGTTGTTGATGGCACGCTCCCTGTCAGATGGGAGGCATCCAACGTCCGTAGATGAACGTAGACCCTTTAAGAGAGAGCTGTAATGGCCTACTCAACACAGGCTGGCTAGGTGGTTCAAGGGCTAATTAGACGACTCAGTTACCCAGACATCGACATAACCAAAGGACCGTTGACTGATTGTTGAGTATAAGTGTGGCTTTATAAGTCCGGGGGATAGAAGTGAGTCATCGCGGCGAACGGCATGGTTGCAACTCGTAGCATACACAGCTGAGCCCGATTGTGTGGTCTCAGATTTGGTAAGTCTGAGATGAAATCACTGCATTGGTCTTTGAAAGCGCAAAGTTTGCTGTAGGTTCTTCCTCCACGGTTCAATCCAGGTGATTCTTTGTGAGTACATGCTGATTAAACACGGCTCGGTGCCTTTAAAATAAGCTAAGAGCTCAGTGCTTTTGGACAGGCACCAACTAGGCCCAACACCTACCATAAGTAGTCAGTAAATTATAACTAAACGTAAGAAATAGTTCGATGAATTGCGGCTAAACGGAGTCTCAGTTTTGTTTATTGCGTTTGAGCAAAGACACATGTCTGCCTTAAATGCCCAGCCCAGATGCTCCCTTGCCACAAGATGTAAATGTATAGACATTTTGGAACACTGAAGATATCTTTGCTCCTTCCGTTTGCTCTGCACTCATTGATTCTACCCGGCATTGTGCTGTGTCACGAACTGACGTAACAAGCTGCACGCCAATTTC
Source organism: Taenia saginata (assembly GCA_001693075.2). Classification (NCBI taxonomy): domain Eukaryota; kingdom Metazoa; phylum Platyhelminthes; class Cestoda; order Cyclophyllidea; family Taeniidae; genus Taenia; species Taenia saginata. The sequence goes on along the minus strand of LWMK02000026.1, from coordinate 1,164,788 downwards.
TAATCCTTGGCTGGTTGTGACCACTCACTTCTGGAATTGCATCCCTGCTCCAAATGGCGCCACCGGTAATACGCTTTAATGACATTTGACACTTCGGGTAGGTCGTGGTTCATACTAGACCTAGACACAGCTCTTCAATTACGCGTTTGCAATCGCTGCGATTGTGCAACATTCCTGCATGCGATCAACCGTTCCTTTTGCGAAACGGACTACTGACAAGTTGATGAGTAGCAAGAGCTGGAAAATGGGAAATTTATTGCTCTAGCGTCTAGATCTATTGCCTCGATTTTTAATATTTTGCTTATTACCAAGCGGAGGGAATCATGAGTCCCAAGCAAAAGACTTCGGGGCACAGTTCTGGGGGCTGCTTACACACTGATCTAAAGGTGGATCTAAAATTCAAGCACACATGATTTGGCTGATAGGAGCATCTCTGATGTGCTCTACGAATTAATTTTCTGCATCTTAAAGCCCACTTGCACAAACTCGAAAGTGCCATCTTCCTCAACTTCCTCTTCATATAGTGCATTGTATCTTGTGGTAAACTCGTAAATTGGAAGCAGTTTAAGCCATCAATCCCTCAAACCGACGGGATCATCAAAGCGCTTCACAATAGCTGTTGTACAGGTACGTCTGTATGTTTAATAAAACGAGATGATGACTTCAAGCTCCGCGATCATATGGACTATAGCCCACATCAACATACCCCGTCGATGTGTCCGCAACGCCAATCACCTCCAACTTCTGACGGTGCAGCAGTTGCGGCAGGACTGGAGACAGTTGAGTCGCCAAGTGCTCGTTGGCCAAGTGCAAGTATCTCACCTCTGTCACCACTCCACTCAAGCAAGAATGCATTGCCGTTCACCATCGTCCTTTTTATGTTTTGTGCTCACATACTTCCAATGTGTGTTACTTGTTCGGCGACATTGGGCTTGTGCCCTCTGCCTGTCCTCATTGCTTCTCCCCATCACGAGAAATGCATGGCAGAGGTGACAATATCACAGTTGCTATAGTGGCCATGTGGGTGGAAGATGGCGTGCCTACTGCACAGCAGGCATTCTGAGTGCTGGCTATTTGAGGGGCCGAGTGCCTGGTGAGATGCGTGCACTCGAGGCTACTAAATGTTTGACATCCCTCTGCCTTTTCACTCTTGCAGACTGGCAGCGTTGGAGTGGCAGCGGGCGCAGCTGGTGGTGGAGGAGTGCTAAGTGCCGGATGACACAACTGCCAACAAACTGTGAAGAGATTAGGGAGAAAGTGGAACGGGTGACCTACCACAGCATTACTCATGGCTTGATGGTCTGCACTGATGGCAGGTGGCGTAACAATGTGCGGACGGTGGGCATACAAATCGAGTGGAGGAGGAGGAGGAGGAAGAGGAGGTATGGAGTCACCACTTTCCTTCCTTACTGCGTTGTCCTGCATGCTACGATGTGCCTTACGAAATGCGGTTGTGCTGGCCGTCGAATATCCATCGAATTGAGTGGGATGCTGTACTGCTTCTGCTCCACTGTAGCATTCCAATCAGAGAGCCGCCACCTCTGCCAGGAGGACTACTCCACTTCTGTTACTACTACTACTACAACTGGTGGTGGGAGCGACTGGTGTTGTCTCGTCTCTACACCGCCTTGACTTCCAACGGTGACTGTACGATAGGTGATGACACTGTAGAGCCCATGCATTGCCTATCGTCTCTGTTACCACTAATTCCTACTACAACAACAACAAACTACGTGGGACCACCAGAATTCTTCGTTAAGAGCAGCTCACCATCTCCTTCCGACTGCCACGCCTTCTCCTCGCGTCCCATTCACTTCGCGCCTATTTCCTTCTTTCCCTCAATGCTGCGATGCATCCCGCCTTACGGACCAGCAAGTCTGCAACACTGCTACCTCCTGGTTGATCAGAGGTCAGCTTCCATACGCATCACATAATTCCATCTAGTATGACAAATACATTGCATTCACACATCATTCGACTTCTTCCAACGATGCGAGTGGTCGTCTCAAGAGAGCTGTGGCACATTCTGCTTCCACAGATAGGGCATGATTTCGTGTGGTTAGGTGGCAGATAACTACTGCTGGCGTCTTTTAAAGTAGGGTCTCCTCCACTGTTGCGTGTGTGTTTAGAAGTGTTAACAGGTGGAGGAATCACAAACAGACGAGGCTACGTGTGGGATAGCATCGCGAAGTGGAGAGTTGGGGAGCATGCACTGCTGTTGCCTGTGTCTGAACACACTAATGCCTAAAAGGCCACAATGCTTACCTCCTCCTGTTTAGCGCTAGCCTCAAGCCCACTTATGCAAGAAGCATCTTCTCAACCGCTGCTGCGCCATTCCACTTCAACAACTCAATAAGTCTTTCAATAAATGGTACGCTACCACCATGATGACGCACCTAACCACTTACGCCTTTTCCCATGATGACGCACCTAACCACTTACGCCTTTTCCTAATGAAACCTTTGCAAATCTGCCACACCGTACACTATCTTCCACACAGGCACCAGCAAAGCCACACTCTCCTGCAGATGACGGTGATGATTACTTGAAGTTGAGGGAAATGGTAGGAAAGCAGGAAGTGGTAATGTTTTGGGTATCGTTTGTGAGATGAGGTCTTGCATCGCGTAACCTGGCGTTTGGGCCGCAGAAGCGATTGCTTTGGGTTGAGTGAGTCAAGGATTTTCTAATCAGCGCGTTGTACAAGGTGCTTTTGATGTTGTAAAATTAAGTGGTGCCTTCAAAGTGTGAGAAGGATATTGAGTGGTTTGTGGAAAGGGAGGTCATGCGATTTCTAGGATTGCGCCATGTTCCTACCTAAAGGTCTGCATTCTGTCGTATAAAGTCTTCACTCCTGCGCTGTTGTGATGTTGGTCTGATTGGTTATTGGTCAGGTGTACGGCAAGGTCTTCGTGGAGGTGGGAAGCACTGTTGTCAAGACACGTCATCATTTTGTAAGAAAGAGGCGTTCGATGTCGCGTAGTAGCATTAATTCCGGGACACGTTGTTCCCTCCAAGTGCAGATGCATGGGTCGGAAGGGGCACGCACGCACTGTATGCAGGCGCGAAAGTTAAGTGGCAAACGAAGACCTACCCACAAGGCTGCAGCTATTGCGTAGCACCGCAACTCTTTGTCTTGCTGTTGCGACTGGAGGAAAGCACAGACGCAGAAGTCGGGAATCAACAGTGCCTCGACTTGACAACTATATTTAAGACCCTGGTGGCGGATTTCAATAAAAGTAAACGTCCAAGTCATTAACGCAAAGATGCTGAGTATGGCGACCAAGAAGAAGAAGGAGAAGAAGCTCACACCTCATCCCCATTGTATGTCGTCTAACCAACTCATTCACTCGTGCAATGGAGTTGAATGTAGAATGGCACGAAGTGAAGCACGCACTATCTGCGTTCATGTCGAAGTAGCTGTAGCGGTATGAGGTCATCCTAGGTCATGATTGTGTGCGATGAATGTAGAGTGGATGAACATGTAACCGGATTCAGCGGGTTCGAATTAGGGGTCTAGCTTGTTGACAATCAAAGATGAGCAAAAATGGGGGTGAGAGAGGGAGGAAGGAAGGGTAGGGATGATGGGTCCGAAGTAGTTGCCGGTTGTAGAGAGCATGCAAAGTTGGAAGGCTGTTTCGTGCGTGAAACCACGGAAGAAGGGGTAGGTATTGTTCGAATGGAGAATTGATGGAGAAGAGAAATTAGATTCTCAGATGGGAAATTGGGGATCCACAGCTTCCTCTTTTACACGGTCAAGTTGGTCCATCGAAATCACATTGCCTGTGTTGATTGAACTTCTCGTCAGTCAAAGGAGACTGCTGATTCTCAGGCAATATTGAAGGTCGTGGGGACACTTGCAACTCCATCGCAATTTGGCTGCAGTTTGATGAAAGCCATAAGGCGGTGTGGTAACAAACTTGTTAATCTTCTTTATGAGGGGCGAGGAAAAGATCAGACAATGAAAGATTAATTTTGCTGCACTCTGCTTTCTTTTCCATGCTTGAGGCACTTTCTCTCTGTGCCTTAGATGTGTTAAGTTAGATAGAGACCTCAAGGGAGGTTGCTTTGGTCCGCTACTCACCTTCAGCATTGATTGTAATTTCTTTTGTTTATTAGCTGCTCGTAGAGGTCAAGTGTGGACGGTGGAATGGGAGAGGCAGGCGACAGAATGAGTGAGACCAGGCCAGCTTTGGTGGCGACGACGATGATGATGGTAGCGTCTGTACCTAACCGTGCCAGTGAGGTGCACATTTATTAGCATCAAGCCTTGGAATTCCTTCATTCCACGTCGTCGACATTGCACGTAGGCACGGAGGCATGGAGTAAGTGGAGGAGTGTAGTCCTGACGACGTGGCGCAGTAGTTGTTGGGTGCCAACTACTACTACGGCAGGAAAGAGTGCACATGAGGGAGGTAGAATAAGGTGGACTATGTGCAGCGAACCCACTGCTGAGTATCGTCAACTGAGATGGGAAGAACTGTGGTGGGGTGGTCGAGGCTAGCGATGGTTGAGACGATGAGGATGGGGACAGCAACGTCTCCACGCAGAAGCGGGTGCTCATCAAGAAGTCTCCCTCATCCCTTCAATATCCACCACCTGCATGTTCAATTTCCATTGCCAGAAGACTAACATGACCGGAAGTTCTCCTTGTTCTTACTCAGGTCACATGCGCATGAGATGTGTTTCCTAGCGGTAAGATTGTTTGTGTTTATAGAAACAAAAGGTATGAATGAAATCTGTGTTTCCCTGGCATTTATTTGGGGAAGGAGTGAGCGGTTGGCCGATTTGCCCGTGTCAAGCGTGGGTGGTAGTGTTTGCTTGCCATGAGATGTAGAGGCCCGTGAGTGGTTGGTTCACACTCGGCTGTGTAAGAAGGCAAATGCGATTTTGTTTGTTCATCATCATTCTCATCAAATCCATCCATCTGCCTGTGAGCGCACACACCTGCATCAAAGCTTTTCCCTCTTAGAAGCAGCAGTAAGCCCTTCACACTCTCCACGGCCCTCTCAAAGCCAAGAAACAATAAATTTGATAGTGCTACCCAAAACAAGCACATTTGACCTCCCTCACAGCCAGGAACGAGACAAGCACTCACGGGCCTTGACAACCCATGACATGCTGCTATTACCACCCACGCTTAACACGAGCAAATCAACCAACCACTCAGTCCCTTCCCAAAAACAACGATAAGGAACACTCAGACTTCCTTCATCACCTTTGTTATTTGAAACGCAAACACTCCCACTGCTAGGCAGCACATCTCATGCACACGTGGTCTGAGTAGGAACATCGAGAATTTTCAATTATGCCAGTCTAGTGGTAAAAGAAATTAAACATGCATGTGATAGACATTGAAGGAGCAGAGAGGAATTTCATCATGAGCATCCTCTTCTGCAAGCATAGGTATACTCATTCATTCATCGGTGGCATCCACCGCCTTACCCATTCCGCATGGTGATCCTCCTTTCCCCTCCTCCCCCTACTCACGCAGGCTTGCAGGTGAACTACGAAGTGGAGGGTTATCTCATTCCTTAGGAGGAGGAAGAGGGGCAAAGTGAAGGAACAGCGATGCCAGTCACCACCAGCAGATTGGATAGCTTTGACTACCTCACTGCCTGCCAGCCCAACCACGTGGTTGGTGCCTGAAGGGTAGGTGGGGGTGACGGCGTGCAGTCACAACAAGCGTCCGCCCATGGGTCGTCATGGCAAGTCCCACTCGAGGAAAGGCACGAGATCGAGTACAGCACTCCCCCACCCCTCTCCTTGAGTCGCGACATCATCAGACCAGACAGCATGTCGAGCGAGTGAATAGCACCTACCTCTCTTAACTCTACCCATCCATCCAGCCACCCGTTCATCCACACACCCACTATCATCGTCATTTTGATGCGCACAATGCTGGTGCCTCTGCGCGGCGCCAAGTCATGATGCTGCTGCTAAATGACTACTTGAGCAGCGTCAGGGTCACCAATAACACTATCCTTTTTAGAGGAAGGCGAGCCGATCGTAACTGAGGATGCGAAGGATGCAGAGGAGGAGACGATAAGACCATCACCATCGTCTAAAGTATTGCTGGCCTCACCCACCTTGCAGCACTCAAAACCACCTCAGTCGAAGATAAGCACCAGTCGGTTAAACGCACATTGCCTATCTTATTCTACTTCATCTTCACTCCCCATTACCGTCATCTTCTCCTTCCCTTCACCCATTTCCTCGCTTGCTGGAAAGGATTAATAGACGTAGTAGTTGGTACCCACCGACTACTGCGTCATGTCGTCGGGATTACATTCTTCCAACCTCTCTATGCCTCCGTGCCTGCCTGCAACTTTGACAGCGTGAAATGGAGGAGCACCAGGGCTTGATGCTGGTAAGTGTGATTCTCGTTAGCTCGTCACCGCCAACACTGGCCTGGCCTTCCCCATCCCACCGGCCACACTTCACCTTTACGTGGAGAAAAAACAAGCCGGAATTACGACCGTTACCAAATACGATTTGCGAATCCAAACAACCACCTTTGAGGACTCCATCCAACTCAACACCTCTAAGGCCTACCCCTTTCCAACGAACAAAGTGGCACAGAAAAAATACCACGCTAAATAAAAGAAACGAAGCAGACTTCAGTAACACCACTCACTCATTGTCAAAAGCTCTCCTCCTCTAATGATGACGTGTCTTGACAACAGCACTTTCCACGTCCAAGGAGACCTTGCTGCGTATCCAGTCAACCAACCCGACATCGCAATGACGCAACATGAAGGTTTAGCACAACAAATAGAAGCATGACGCAGCGTTAGTAATTGTTTGTAAGGCCTCCTTTCCACAAACCACTCAATATTCTCCTCACACTTCCAATGCACTATTTCATTTCCACAACAACAAATCCACCTCGTGCAACGCGCTGCAAACGAAACCCTTCACTACCTCAACCCAAAGCAATCACCTCTGCGGTCTTCATGCGAGGTAACGCAATGCAAGACCTCACCTTACGAAGCATGTGGAAGAACGGTAACATTCTCTATTTTCCTACTATTCCCTCATACCTCAAATAGTCATCGTCTACAATGGCAACCACAGAATGAAATGTCACGCGGCCACAAAGAAAGTGAAACGATGGTCACAGTGGGCATGAGTACGCTTTAATTACTAAGCCTAGAATGCTTTACACAACCAGGACTTGGTGCAAACTGGTGCCCAATTGCAGAGAAGAAATGAGTTGCAAATTCCATTGCTCCAACAGGTAGTGGATAGTAGTAGTGGTAGTGCACACGCAAAATGTTACTTAGTGTTCATTATAACTATGGCAAGGGAATTATTCAACTATCATACGCAAAAAACTTTCGCACTAAGCTTAACTACCACGAAAGCTAGAGGCCGAGAGGATGTAGATGCAGATCGTGTGGATGATGAGACAGACAAAGTGCATATTGGAAGACAGATAAACACATGGATAGGGCAGGTAGGTGGTTCAGAGATTGATGAATCGTTAAGAGGGCCATACACTCACTTCACATACTCTCCAGACTAACGGTGCCACATATTTGCGAAGAAGGCTACACTGCATCGTATATCCACTTCTTCCTTTTCTCTCCTTCTTCTTCTACCTCAAGGCGAACGTAGGATGCCAAGTTGGTTGAATCAACCACACAACCCCGCGATCAGAGCGCTACGTAGTAGTTGAAGTGCTCTCCAAAATGCCTTTCTCAGTCGGCTTCCATCACAAGAATGAGTCGCCATCTACGTTGACTAAAACATTCACCACAAATACTGAGTCAGTTAACAAGTAATGTGCCACCAAAAATGCATGAGGAAGAGGGAGAGAGGAGAACACGAAGCAGGTATGATGAGACGGTGGGAGGAAAGCGGGAAAGGTAGCAAAGAGATAAAGAGTGCTAGGGATGAGAGCAGGTGTAGGAACAGTAGAGTACGATTTGAAACAGCCATGCAAGATACTTGCGGATATCGGCAACGCAGACGATGGAGCTGTCGACAGAAGCGGTGAGGTCAGTTCTAATAGCGCTGAAGATCGCGATCGTGCCCACTCCGACGCAGTTTTTACGCTGTGACTACTTCTTCTTACTCCTTGTGCTTCATACTTGCGCAATTTTTATCTGTCTTTAACAGTCGACAGTAATCGAATGCACACCTACCATCACCGATCCTTGTTGCTCCTCTATCCCATCGACGACAATGACGAGCAGCACCAATTGCTTTGATGTCTGTGTAAGTGAGTGAAAGTAGCTGGCAGTGCGTGGACTTCTTGTTCTGTCCCCTGGTGTAGAAGGATCTCATATTGTTAACCTTTGGTATGCTCAATCAGGTCATGAAGATGCGGAAGTGATAAACACCACGGTGCTGAAAGGGAACGAATGCATTAAATCCATCAGTGTATGAAAGTGACATTAAAAGTGGAAAACATATGTACACAAAAGAAGTAATGCACACTCTCAACTTACCTTTAGTATAAAATCCTTTTCTGCGTTTAGTGTAGTGGCGTCAAGTTAACGGTTCTTCTGGCATATTTATCCTCCCATCCAGCATGACTTAGCTCCAGTGAAGTTGCCCAGACATCTCAAGGACACATTTTTACCATCCAGAGTCGCACAGGCAAGGTGCTCGTTTCTTTATAACTCCTAGACCTTGGTTCATTGTAGTTTAGTCAATTCGGTGAGGAAAACCGCAAAACCACACGCGCAACAAGGCCCACAAAACGACTCTTCGTTTACGATAGCTAGGAACTTCAACAGGTTTTAGTGGTGCAGTTAATCAAAACTGAAAACTTAAGGGGACAGGCCAAAAACAAAAAAGTCACAACCACCGCTCAACTGTTCAATTGTGGTGTGTCGAAACATGTTTCGAAGCCTGATTTTGCTAAAGTGAGCGCGTTAAGTACTTCTGAAATGTGCAGCTCATAAATACGCCTTTACAAATTGTTGCCATAAGAAATGTCTACTATTTGTTACTATTATTAGAATCTAGTCGTCTTTAAAATGGTGACTACTATCTATCTCACAGTTTCTTTTCATCACTCTTATGCATGGACTACCAAAATAAATGCAAAAAGAGTAAAATGTAGCGTTCCGAGAGGGCATAGTACTAGGGCAGAATGCACGCATTCTGGAAACAGAGGGTTTGAGGGACTGTTGGCACGGCCCGGAGGCCGGCCAACCGGCTAGTACAATATGGCCACCCAAATGACCGAAAACCGGCAGTTCGAACAAACAAAGTATTACAGCAGATATAGGAAATTGTCAACTTGACGTTTCCCTTCAAGTGCTGAATTTTAAGCTCACTTGTTCTCACTCTCCGATGCTGCAAGCAACTATTGCAAGATTGTTTGGGCGATGCGTAAGTGGTGTGTGATTCCATGAGGTTCAATGCTGATTACTGGGGCTCAGTCCGTTTATAAAGTTGCCAATAACTTCCTTTACTTGTTGATCCGTCTCCATTTTACGCCTTTTCGCCAAAGTAAGCAAACAACTATTTGTGATGACCTGTAAGGCCTTTTGTTTTCCAACTCAGACGACCAGACAAATTAACCTTGTTCTGCAAAATACCTCTAGAGATCAATTAGGGTAGTTTTGGTAGCATGTTAAGCGGTCCCAACATCTACCATCATATGTCAACGCATTCGGTCCTTAAATAAGCGATGTTGTCAGCGGTTTCTATTCAACGACGCAGTTGAATCAGTATCACAGCCACAATGAGCGCAGACCTCTTTCCAAGGTTTTGGAGGACTTTGAGGTTAGTGTAGCACTGAACACAAAAGTGGAGTAGAAAAGTAGAGCAATCCTTGCCACTTTGGGCATTGTTGGCATCATCGGCTGAAAGAATTGCATAACCAAACATTACCATCTCGATAATAGCAAGGTAGGTGGCGAGTGATGATCGCTGGGTAAAAAGCGCTTGTACAAGGTCGCATTGTCACCCAAATCGTCGTCAAAGGCTAGTGCCGCCGCTTTTACTGTCACTTTACCCTTAATGTCGCCGTGACTATTACTGTTGTGAGGATGCAAGCACTCAATTCACTGCAGAGTTGAAATGCCAGATTGACCACAACATTAGCCACTAATGTTGATGTACTCAGTCCGGTTCCTTATTTGGAGTAAGTAGTCCTCTCACAAAAAACAAAAACATGGACCCCATTTCAGTATCTTCGCCATCTATCATGGAGAAGAAGAGTGTGTTCTCTGAACGAGCACAACCCATACCGGTGTATCCTGTTCATCAAATCAACCAACGATGGAAAGTACCATCTAACTGCGCTCCCTTTACTCATTCCAGGGCAATGAGAGTCAAGTAGGGAGCAGCAAATGTCGAAGCCAGGATACACTTCAAAGGCAACGCTGGAAGTCGAGATTGATCGGAGGACCAGAATCGAGCGAATCCATATGTGGGCAGTGCCGACTTGCCTGCTCGAGTAAAAAAATTGTGCAGGCACTGCTTATTTCCTCACCAGACCATTATTAGGTGGCAATGAAGGGGTGCACCACGGTTGCATGCCCTATGGAGGTCACTTGTGAACAGTCTCGATCCGCAGTGGTGGAAAGGCTACCTCCCAATGTGCGCTTTGTAGCTACAACGCAGTAAGATGGGGCAAGAGTTTTGTTTTCGGGGGACAGCACTTTTCATAGTGGTTCGATTTGCTGGACATTTGTGTGGTGGTGGTTTGGTAGACTGTGAGGTACCCAAATGAGGCGAGATTAAGGCTAATGCGATATCATTTGTTGAAGAAAAATTAAGAAGACGGGCCAAAGTATGGCAAGAGCGTATTGGTCGGCGACCATATAGCTGGTGATGGTACTGCGTGTATCGCCGCCACCAAGGGCAAGTGGTTGGGCTTGTCGTTGAAAACATGCAAAGCGCCAGTAGGTTTCGGTATGGTAGTCATCAAGGCATAACTGTTCTGCCATCGTCGTGGTCTTGAGACTTTAACATTTACAGGACACTGACTCTGTTTTGCTTTTGGGTCAGTATTTGCCCTGTGACGAGCAGCATAGTTGCCCTTCTCCTACGGGATTCGCTTTCACCCAAGGGAATGAGGAGGAGGGTGCAGACACGGTACAACCATTAGGGGCAGCACTGAGAATGACACCAGAAGGACAGGACGAGGGCTGTGTAACGCGTTGGTCGTTTGTTTGCATGATTGGTGATGGGGCCACTGAGATGCCCCGTGGCTGTGCCTTCGCGGAGCCATCATTTGTGGAATAGATATGTATCCTGTCTGAGTACGGTGTCTTTAACGTTCTTCTTGGGTGGATAAGGCTGAGAGAGCTGCGATACGTATCCATTTGCAGTGAAGTCATATTATAGCGAATCGGGGCACCAGTGAGCTACGGCTCATTTGTATGCTCAATTGACGTGTTGGGCCTTGAAGGAGAGGGGCTGAAAACAGTTTGCTTTTCTCGCTATGGGTAGAAGTTCGCCGACACAGATGAGGAGCGAGTGCGTTGTAACGAGGGATGCTAAGCCGTCTGCAACTCTCAGTCTGAACTGGTCAGGTAAACGCGACTTCTTAGTGGCATTTAAACTCAGACGCCTGGCAGTGAACATGGACGGATGTGTACCGAACAGAAAGAAGGAGAAAGCAGTGGTGGAAAGGCTACCTCCCAATGTGCGCTTTGTAGCTACAACGCAGTAAGATGGGGCAAGAGTTTTGTTTTCGGGGGACAGCACTTTTCATAGTGGTTCGATTTGCTGGACATTTGTGTGGTGGTGGTTTGGTAGACTGTGAGGTACCCAAATGAGGCGAGATTAAGGCTAATGCGATATCATTTGTTGAAGAAAAATTAAGAAGACGGGCCAAAGTATGGCAAGAGCGTATTGGTCGGCGACCATATAGCTGGTGATGGTACTGCGTGTATCGCCGCCACCAAGGGCAAGTGGTTGGGCTTGTCGTTGAAAACATGCAAAGCGCCAGTAGGTTTCGGTATGGTAGTCATCAAGGCATAACTGTTCTGCCATCGTCGTGGTCTTGAGACTTTAACATTTACAGGACACTGACTCTGTTTTGCTTTTGGGTCAGTATTTGCCCTGTGACGAGCAGCATAGTTGCCCTTCTCCTACGGGATTCGCTTTCACCCAAGGGAATGAGGAGGAGGGTGCAGACACGGTACAACCATTAGGGGCAGCACTGAGAATGACACCAGAAGGACAGGACGAGGACTGTGTAACGCGTTGGTCGTTTGTTTGCATGATTGGTGATGGGGCCACTGAGATGCCCCGTGGCTGTGCCTTCGCAGAGCCATCATTTGTGGAATAGATATGTATCCTGTCTGAGTACGGTGTCTTTAACGTTCTTCTTGGGTGGATAAGGCTGAGAGAGCTGCGATACGTATCCATTTGCAGTGAAGTCATATTATAGCGAATCGGAGCACCAGTGAGCTACAGCTCATTTGTATGCTCAATTGACGTGTTGGGCCTTGAAGAAGAGGGGCTGAAAACGGTCTGCTTTTCTCGCTACGGGTAGAAGTTAGCCGACACAGATGAGGAGCGAGTGCGTTGTAACGAGGGATGCTAAGCCGTCTGCAACTCTCAGTCTGAACTGGTCAAGTAAACGCGATTTCTTAGTGGCATTTAAACTCAGACGCCTGGCAGTGAACATGAACGGATGTGTACCGAACAGAAAGAAGGAGAAGACAGAAGGGTTCCATGCACTTCTCGGATAATGGTCTTCAAAATAGTAATTTTAATTCAGGCTTCGTGAATTAATTAGTAGCAAACAGATACGAAATCCATCTTCCCACATTGGAAATGCGATGATCACCTCTAGGAGGAAGGGCAGTTCAGACAAACTGTGCTTGTTAAAGGCTAACAAATGCACTGGGAAGTAAAATATGGTGAAACTTGTAACAAAATGAACCAGTGATTCAAACGTAGCAAAAAGCCTACTCAACAATCAGTCAACGGTCCGTTGGTTATGTCCATGTCTGGGTGACTGGGTCGTCTAATTTGCCCCTGAGACACCTAGCCAGCCTGTGTTGAGTTAGTCATCGCAGCTCTCCTTTAAAGGGTCGACGTTCATCTACGGACGTTGAATGCTTCCCATCTGGTATGAAGCGTGCCATCAACGACACATTAAAGGGGATAAGAATAAGGAGGGTATCTCGTGGGCATCCTTCCAGGTGGCTTAATTGCAGTCTTAGGATGAAAATTATTGCCTACAATGATGTTAAAAAATCACCTGCTATTTAATCATTTTTAGCTGTGTTCACAGTCCGCAGCCACTACACCATTCGCTAACTCCTCGTTGGAAGGAAGGGTCAGGTTGATGTAGCTATCGTGCAAGTTGTTACGTAATTAGCTCACCTGCCAACGAGGCATCCGATGAGCAACAGACTTGATGGGGCTCACTTTCTCGGCATGGCAAATTGTCAACAACTTCTCCACAGTTTCTATATCATGTGGAGTGTGTGGACACAGCCGTTGTGTATTTTCAGTCACAGCGACCTCAGAATGCACATTATGGCTGGAATACGAACCAGTTTATCCATGCTTACCTGACACTTCCCCGCGCTGCGATCCACACACTGCGTGAATCCTCTTGCGTATTTGAAAGGCAGTCATCGAACCCGCTTTTCATTACGCAATTGCAGTCATCCTCAAGCACATCCCTCATCGCTCTGCCCCGTCCAGCATGTTACCAAGGCTGAGGAGTGTCCCACACCTGCCCTCATAGTACTCTATCCAGGGAAGTGAAGGCCAATAAAGAAGAGATGAGCACCGACGTCAGAGCAAGTGAACTGCCGATTTTACACCGAGAAGGTGCTGACATGCTGGTGCAATCGACTGCTCCTCCCCTTTCACGCCCACCCACCTACCCACCCGGACCACCAATGCTTGTCTCATTACCATCTACCCGATCCCGACCACATGAAGGTGAATAGAAGACATTCATTTGTCATCAAACTCCATTTCAATTGTACGATTATGCCAACAATTTATGAATTAGCGATGTCGCCACAAGTTTTACATTTAGGTAATTTGCCAATGGTGCTGTCGGAAAGCGAAGCGGTCTATGCAACCTCCTCCTGTGCCTAAGGGGACCTTGCGTTGCTGAACTGGTACCATGCAGTTAGTCTGATGACGCTTTGCATCCTCTGAACTGCCGGTGGTTTCCTCGGCACCACTGTCAGATGGGAGCATGCCACTGATCCGCCTTCCTTTCTTCATTCGCATACATTTTTGGTAATAATGCTGCTGCCTCGTAGATCTGCCTCCGAGTAAGCACTGCACATGCCCAATGGGACAATGTCTCCAATGCCTCTACTGTCGTCATCCTTGGTCTCAGTCGACTCTGCTTCAACCAGTCTCCCAGTGCAACCGCTACATGTTGGCAAGGAGGATGCAGTGGCCACTGCGAACGTGGGCCTTAACACCCCAACTCAACTCTCCATGAAGATATTGCACAGCTCTAGCTTCAGCTCTCCTGGACGCTGAGCCAACCACATCGCAATTTTTGCTTTTTGTCTGATGATGGCATTGTCGGATGGGGAAGTGACTTGCGCGACATTTATCCGCGATACAGCTAACTTGGACTTGGCAGGTTCAGCTCCATCTTTAGTATCTCTACACATTGATGAACATGATAAGCGAGTAATTAATGCATAAAATCAGCCTGTTTATGCGCATAATAGCCTTTTGAAGGAGTGCCACCTCAGCTCTTTACTCCTCCTTCCCCTCATATCCCTCAAACATTCAATAGCAGAGGGACCACGAGTTGGATCCAACTCGAGACAGTGCGATTGTACTAGCACCCCTGCTTTATAGCCCAGCAGTCATTTAGTGCGTAGAAAGCTATGCATCATGATGACGCACTCTGATGAGGCAGCTTTTGAACGGTGTCAATCAACTTTGGTGGAAGGACGGCCTCCAGAGAGACAGTGAGGCTGATCCCTCGTGTGCAATTACTGTATGTGATGGCAGCAGTTTACCAACGCATTCGCCTATCCCTCCCTTCTTAACCTCCATTCCCTGACAATGAGATGGGTGAGAGCAGGGAGCCTCTTTCGCTCCCTGGCTGTCCCTCATATCCTCCGTGGTTGTAGTCCCTTCGCTTACTCAGCAATTTGCTAGTCCAGAAGAAGTGTGAAGAAGCACGCGATGTGCCACATCGCCATTTGAATCATGCAATCATACTATCGGGTAAGGAGACGGGCTGAAACCCAATAGTAGGAAAATCTGATTTAAATGAACTGAATTTTTCAGGTTGTGGTACTGCATTCCATCATTTTTGCAGAAAATTCATTCATTTGCATGGCAGACACGTCTTTTATTCCCCTAAAACGGATAGAGGGAGAGCAGGTAGCGAGCATTTTTCTCCAGTGATTTGAATACCAAGGAAGAATGATTAAATTTGCGCTGGTTCATGGAGACCACTTCTTAGGTTTCGTTATGGAATAGGCAGAGTAATGAGATTTGTGCTGGTCCAGAGGGTACCCTTCTCCATCGAGAGCGGATGACGATGATTCAGTGGCAAGAAGCGTGTTTGACGAATGCTTCTCCCTAAACATTGAGGATCGTTTTGTCAAGCATATACGTATTGCAAATGTGTCGAAGTGACGATGCGACTCTGGGTTCGTCTGCACTAGAGGCGGCTGTTCAACTCACCTTCCTGTCATTGCCGACACGGCAGCTACAAGCCCTCAAAACTGCTCCGCTAACACCTACCTTGCATGCTTGCACACCCACAAAACTTATGCCACATAGAAACAACAACTGACTTGCTGGTGCAGTGGCTAGAGAGAATTCAGTGACACTTGAGCTAACTAGGACGCGAGCTTAAAACCGGTTCACAGCACCGCATCTTTGATCTCGTCTTTCCTCATTCTGCTGATAACTCTTGCCCATTAACTCTACTCCTTTTGTGCCTTTTTCGTTCTGGGTCGCGTTTACGAGTGGCATGCAAATGCTGCCACGGACGTGGTGGTGCCTCTTGGTGCGTCTGAAATCATGGGCGCTAATGTTGATGGTTCTGCTGCCACGGCTGTTGTCTTGGTGCCTTTCGTTGAGGCTATGGAAGTTGGTGAGGCTGCAGTTGGTCGGTGTGACATGGAGAGTGCAGACACAGTAGGTGGTGGAGACGAGTGATGTGAGGGGATGGTAGGATGTCGAGTACAAGCGGTTCATTTGTTCGTTGTTGTCTTGTCGTCCAAACTGCAAGTCCTCTTCCCTCTCCTGCTACAAATATTGATAACATTAAACGTGACATTTATTTGGCAAATCAACAGTTGTTGAATTTTAGCCCAAATATTTGTTTTTTGTTCCCATTTTTAGAAGCGGTTGAAGAAAGTTGAAGACTCTCATTAGTCAGTTGCCACTTACTTGTCAAATCGGATTTTTCTTTGCCAGTGCAATGAGTGCTGCATGAGATTATATGAAGTGTGTGCGGTCTGCGATGGATTCCGTTGCAGTGACCAGTTAGGATTGAAGGAACACACGCTAGTATCTGTAAAGTAATCAGGTATTCTGTCTTTGATTTCCCATGCACACAGCCTTAAGGTGGCCAGAGTTTGACTCCGTTTTAAAAGTGGGGCAGAAGTGGTATTCCGGTGTGATGTTCGGTAAAGTTGTGGCAGGGAAAGAATGTTGTGATAGGTCAGCGACAAGATTATGCCCCTATTTATTCGTTTACATGCAGCATTGGACAGGATGAGATCTCCTTGGCTTGTTGCCTCCCGTGCATATTTTGGGGTGGTCTCGAGTCCGACATGCGTCGGAGTTGACTTAAATGGTAACGAATAAGGCGACTCTGAGGGTGAATCATGCACCATAGTTCAGATAGCCCTATATTTGCTCAGCTTTCCCACTTTATTTGTGTCTGTCATTATCTAGTCTGGGTTTCCAGTCTAATCTGTTTTGACCTGTTCCAACCTAGTCAAATCTAGTCGAGCCTAGTGATGCGAATGGCGCTGCAGTGCTTACAAAGCGTGATATGAATACTGGGCAAGTTGTTGTACGTCAGTGGACCTCCTCGTGCTGTTGCTTATTCGGTGATTGTGAAGGCAGGTAAGAAGCGCCAATGTGGTGCAAAGTGTAAATTGATTAAGGACTTCGACGACTTATCCGCAAAGGTTGCCAGTGAGCTAACGAATGGGCGCTTTAGATGCGCACCCCTAATCCTATCTTTGGCCGAATCGTTGCGTTGCATGTAATCTTCAGTAGAAGCAAAGAAAATGAATGTTTAGCTAAAAACGACAAAGTAATGATTTAAACAGAGGCAAGGGGAGGTGAAGTCATGGAAATAGAATGAGAGAGGAGGAGGAGGAGAAATGGGGACTGAAAATGGGCATCGTAGGATGTGTCAACGTAGTGCTGTGGTGCAGCGGGCCTTAATTCCTCCCCACTTTCTCCAATTTATTCCTTAACTGACCCACCTATTCATCCATCTAGCCATGTGACCAAGTAAAACATGAAGGAACTGACTTAATGGAAGGAATTTGACTTCCCTTTTTGATGGCATACTCAAAAATGCTAAACACGGTTTTCCCTTTCCATGCGATTTACACAAGATTCCAGAGTTAATGGCATTGAATTGACGCATGGAACTGAGGCAAGGGGAAGGGAGGGGGAGATAGAAAAGGAGAAGGAGAGGAGAATGAGGGATTGGTGATGTAACTAACCCTTAAATTCTACGATACCTACCTGATTTGGCCCATAATGTCTTTGGAATGGCGGGAGTGGGAATGTGAGAGTGACGAGGAGATGGAGAGGAAGGCGACGGAGGTGGGGGAAGAAGAGAAGACCGTAGGTGTGAAGGAAACAAAGCAGAGGAGGATAGATAATTGCAGACGAGACAAGGCGTGGAAGGGCACCTCTGATGGTTAGATTAGTGGGTGACCTCTTTGAATCCTATACGTGTGATACGACTGGTAGCACGTGTCGCGTGGTGTCTAGTAAGGCTTTCTGGCGTTGGCTTCGGACACGGCATTCCTTGTAGGTGGATTTGTGGGACAGGCATCACTTGCCCTTGTGCTTTTCTTCCTTGGCCAAATTTCTTGTGCCATTTTAGATGCAAAGGAGGCGGAAGAGTGTGGGACGAATCACCCACACCACTGTGATTTGAATTAAATGCACTGTCTTGAAGGGACTGCTTGTCGTCAGCTTTTAACTCCTTAACTTTTCGTTCAGAAGGGTGTATTTTGGGAATTTACAGACAGTGAGAGCAAATGGAGGTAGAAATTGGTTTAAGAAATTGGCAACTCATTCCTAACGATCGCTATGGAGCTGACAAATGTGCTGATCAGGCCAATTGTTGTTTTTGAACCAGGAACGACAGTGGCAGTCGTTGCATTCATCCGGTTAACTAGAAGCGAGACGCTTGTGCATCCACACAGTGATGTGGCACTGCTTCCGTTTTTTTCCTCCTTTTTCTTCCATACGTTTCTGAATTCATTCATACACCCATTTTATCTAATCATTTACCCGAGAGAAGCCTGCAGGAATCGACCTCGTGGAAGGAATATGAGTTCCTATCAAACAGCACACTCGAAGACGCAACCCATTGTTTTACCGGGGTAAGTAAAATAAACTAGGATACCAGTTGTGGCAATGCTGGATAAGGCAAGCTAATGAGATGAAGGAGAAGGAAAATAGGATGGAGCAGGGTTTGAGAAGACAAAGAAGAAGATGGTGGCATAGGTCACTGTTACTTTTTCCGTTTCTACTTCTTTTGACCTGCAAACTTATTCGAAACGACAGAATGGGTGATTGGGGGAGGGTCACAGAGAAATTGAGAGGGAGGCGGTGGAGGTAGAGGATGGGAAGTAGACCGAGGGTGAGTAGATGACAGAGTGGGACTGAGGAACTGACGAAGTAGTGGGTAGTGGGAACAACGATAAGGTAGAGAAGTGGGATGAATGGTAGAGAGCGATGAAATGCGTGAGTATGTGCGGTGTTCACTAGAGTGATCAACCTCTTCTGACTCTCCTTCTCCCTCTCTTCCTTCCTCTTCTTCGTACGCTGTCGGTATCACATTACTTATTCACTAATTCAGGATTCGTAATGGATATTTTGGTCGCCGCAGTTGGCGACCTAATATTGCGAGAGAAGGAGGAGGTGGTGGAGGCTGCAGTGATGACAGCCGACTGGGAATGACAGTTAAGAGATGACTTCTGCTAGTGCTTGACACCCTCAGCGTATAATTGCGTGGTTAGTAGACAAGAAATGAGATAGGTGGGAAGTCAGGTGGGTAGGTGAACTGGTGGAGAGACAAAAATAACTTTAAGGAAGGCAAGATTGGGAGGTGGCAGGTGTACAGAACATGCAAAGTCGGTGGCTCGTTTCATACGTAGAATCGTAGATAAAATGGCAGGTGTTGTTAGAAGGAAGGAATGAATAATCGTGTGGTGAAGCATGAAGGAATGTGAAGTGAATGAAGGGATGCGTTGACCAATGCAGTCGAGATAATTCGAAGAACAGAAGTGTTTGATAGGGTGAGGTATGGATGAGAGTCCAACAAGAGAGGGATGAATATGGTTTTGACCTGAAAAGCATGTGCATGCATGCTAGAACCAGAATTGGTGCTTTGCGAGCATTGGTAAGAGAAGGTACTAACGGGAGGGATGAAATAATTGAATAAGTAAAGCTAAATAAGTGGGTTAAACACACACACACACACGCAAAAGAATGGGTGATCAAAGTCGGATTAGCAGGCACGAAGAGGATGCTGATTGATTGTTTTAAGATGGGTTGGTCCACAGTAGTTAGGCAAATGGATCGGTCGATACATGGTACAGGGTGGATNGAAGGTACTAACGGGAGGGATGAAATAATTGAATAAGTAAAGCTAAATAAGTGGGTTAAACACACACACACACACGCAAAAGAATGGGTGATCAAAGTCGGATTAGCAGGCACGAAGAGGATGCTGATTGATTGTTTTAAGATGGGTTGGTCCACAGTAGTTAGGCAAATGGATCGGTCGATACATGGTACAGGGTGGATGGGTGGATAAAATGATGGATGCAGGATGGATGAATGGTCACTTGGATGGCTAGGTGGTTAGGTAAACAAATGGATGGATGGACGGATAAGGGATGAGATGACAAGTCGCACATCAATTGATTGGTCGAGATGAGTGAGAAGGTGGTTTAAGACTGCACGGTGTCAAACATTTTCAAGAGGAAGTGAATGAAGCAATAATTGCACGTATGATCTTGTTTGAGATGCTGTTCTGCACATTGGCTATAGCTCGGCATGGCATCTCATCGCTATTTCTCGTCCGTTCTGACCATAATTTGCCAGTCCTGTAATCCACCGGCTAAGTGCGAAACGGTCATCATGATCAGAAAAGACTAGAGTGCCAAACTGTCTACTAGCTCGAGGGCTTAATTAGAGACTAGGTTTAAGGGACTTACCTTCTAGTTATGGGTGAAATAAGTAGAGCAGAAATAGTTGATGAGCAGGGACAGTAAGTGAGTACTTTAAGGTCTCTGAGGCGAACTAAATTGCTTCCACCTCACATAATTGAGGAACCAAGTATGTCCCGACATCTTACTACTACGTTTGCTAGTCCTTATTGTTTCCTAAGTTGTTTCTATATTCATTTACTACTTTCACTATGCCATGTTGGATACGCATACTTGAAAGGAAATCGTAGTGTCTTGACCACCTCCGACTCAACCATGTGTCACAGACCTTCAACGTGCCACACTTCTGCAAACAAAACAGCTATTAAAACTGGCAGCGCACTCATACGAGCGATGCTGCCACAGACTGAGACAAGGCCTCTCTTTTTTATCACATCCGCCTCCATCAATTCGGACCGATGTGACAAGGCCCAATCAATGCACATTCACCAAGATGCATGCTGATGTGCACACTGACCACCTAGACATCACACCCACCGATGAGTGCCACCATGGTCTGCCTTCACAACTGCCATGTCTTCTTCGATTAGTACCATCAGCTTGACTTAAGCAACTTGCGTTCGCTTGACTCATTTTCGCTTATTACTTAAAAGATATTAGCCAAATGTGGCTAGGAATTATCCATGGGTTTAGGAACAAGCAAAGTCCAGTTTGCACAGCAGGTAATCTTAAGTCGCATCCATCAATGGCAGTCGACAGCTAGTGATGTAAAATGGCTGATAAGATGTAAGAGGGGAGTAGTGGAGGATTGAAGAAAAGACGTCCTACAGGGAGGCTGGCAAACAGTTATCCTTTGCAGTGCACGCATTGATATACTTATTCTTGACTTACCGATTGCGTGATTTCGTTTCTTGAATCCGCACCAAACCTCACAAACACCTCCAATGGCCTGGCAACGTGTAGGTACTTGAACTACTATTTGACCCACTCGTAATACACTTTTGCCGATTAAGGCAAGAATTAAAAGAGACACACCAAAAGTGCAACCCATGCACACATCCATCGACTCCAACTAGTGCCATCTACAGTGCTATCCACGTGGTCAGCACGCACCAACTAACGGCACCTCATTCGATCTCGTTGCTGCTCTCAACGCTACCGCACTTATTCAGTGTCATGCATAGCACAAAAATGATGGCAGCCGTTGTAGCTTCCATGTCTTTAATTTCCATTTGATGCAAATCTAGCAAATATTTTAGGACTTTGTGATGAACGCACCGATTCCACGGTGCAGCCACGAAGTTCAATCTTCGTCACAAGCAGATAAATATTTAGTGCTCTTCAACGCGTCCCACTCACCATCAACCGCTTGAGAGAACGAGCATCACATCGGTCGTTCAGGGATGACAGCACAGCTACGCACCGTTGCTGGATGGATGGGTGTGTATTTTCGAAGTCCATCGAGTTTCTATGAGTGTGAATTGCATTTAAAACAAAAACATGGCTTCCCATGTTTGTTTATGCTTCGCAGGCTGGAATACGCAGAAGCCTTTTCCTCTATCACACCTTTATCCACACAAATTAGCATCTGATAAATGCGTGTACTGCAGCCTCTCACTTTAAAAGGGCCGCCTAATTCAAAAAAACGCGTCAAGATATTTGTTCGTAGAGATTACCAATCTGTTTATGGAATTGAGGCTTTGAGAAATGTTTAAGGACAAGCTGATTCGAAGAAAGGAAAATGCAGTGGCTGGATGAATGGCAATAAAATGGAATCCAAACTATTGTGTTCTGTGGTTAGGCAGCGTTGATGCTGTTAGCTTACCCTTCTTTATCCCTGTCGTGAAACCCACATGTAACCATTCATGGTGGGGTTTATTGGCCCATCCTAACCGGTAAATCGAGGAACCTCTTAAGACCTACTTCACATCTCTTTCGACGCCTGTGGGCATGATTTTATAACCACCCGCTATCATTTAATGCTTATTATGAGGATAATTCAGGTGTCATAGCTGAGTCCTCATCACCACTCATTCAGCATTGACAGTTACAATTCCTGCCTCTCTTCCTAAACAACAGGATGTAAAGACAATTGACCCTGAAAACTGCAGTTCATAGGGCTATCATGACAAAAAATCAACAAGAGTTCAGGGGCTAGTTTAGTTTTTGCACTGCTTTTTCCCATTCAGATGTCTTTCTCGATAATATCCATGCGCCACTCAACGCGGGTTGAGGGGCTGAGACTGGCTAATGGAGACCGACTGTTTTTGAACCGTGACTCCGAGAATGGACAGACTGCATCCCGCTGATTGGACCCTGCTTCCTCCAACATTGAGTCACATCACTCACTCATCACGCCAAAACCATGGTGTACTAAGAAAGCAGCCTGAATATCTCTGCTCCTAAGGGAATTTAAAAGACCTTGTGTGACCTTATCAACAAAGCGGTTCTGATCATTCGTGTAGGAAAGGGGATGCTGTTGCAATGGCACGGAGCACAGTATTGCGTGGCAAAAATGTCTCATCACGTGCCACTTGGTTAAATTTTGATTCCCTAACCATAATTGATGAAGTGTGCTTTCACACGCAGATTAATCGTTATGGAATAGGTGAGGTGACGGCGAAAGAGCAGTCCATGCTCCTGATGACAGGCTTTTCACAAAATACTAGATAAAAATCTCCATCTGGCACTACGATCCATCCATCGACTTAAAAATGCACTTTGTTGCATTTCATGTCAGCGACTGAAGTTTCGAAGTGATACGGACTTTGGTGGATGCAGTAGAGCCACCGACGTGTAGACCATTTAATTGATCGTTTGGTACACATGCAGTAATGTTTCGCGCACGATGTGCAAAGCAGGTGTCGGATCTGTAGGCTATTGGAACCGCCCTCTCCCACATCCCAATGCTGCTCCTCTTAATGACAAAATTCAAAGGGCTAACTATGGTCACGCTTCCTGGTTCCTTTAAATAATCCTCCTGAGGTTGACTTACATGAGCCTCTTACCAATTTCATTTAATGCAAGATATCCTAACACTTTCACTACCTCCACCAGATGCACTCAGCCCTGTTGAGTCTGTAAGTAAAAGCTTGTTGCCCAATCAGTCAGTTGTTCACCCAACAGCATGACTGGATGATCAATGCTAGCAGATGGCATAAGTATTACAGCGGTTATGCTACACAATCGTTGTCGTGAAGCAGTAGCTGCAACACCGCTCCCATTCCTCATACCATCGTCGTGCGTTTGATGCATTCTCTTCGACTTTGACACCGGTCAAGTCGGAAGACTGCCTTATGCGGCCTGCTGAAATAGACTAAACACAAGTAGTACTCGAATGTGCTCCTGAGATACCTCGATCGCAGATTGGCCCCCTATATTGTAGAAAATCGGGTTCCAAAAAAGGACTACGGAGGTACACTTGAAGCCAGATAGATTTCCCTCACTCTTTCCAACAAACGTGAGCGGCTGGTGAAGTACTCCAACATAAACCCCTGTAAGATGAGTGATTTTGGCAAATTTTATAAATAATCCTCATGTACACGGTGAAGGGGTTGGAGAGAAATGGTGCTGCCGCAATGGAGGGCCAGAATTCAAGATAGGGTGCTTTACTCATTCTAATATGCGTCTAGGAGATAGAACAGAAGGGAATAGCAGATCAAATTGCAGTCGCTCAAGGTGCTGCCGAGTGGCTGTACAAAACACTTGCAGAGTACAGAGCCTGCCAACCTGAATAGAGACTCAATCCTCCATCCACTTTCACTTGCTATTGTTGGAATGTGGAGTTATAGAAGAGAGTAACCACTTCCAGTTTGGGATTGCTCTGCAAAGATTAGTGATACCAAGAAGTTCAAGGTACTTGCCTAGTGCTTGAACAACTTCCGGGGGAAGGTCTGCCACCTCAGCAGTGTGTAATCCCACCTTAAAGCGGCATGCACAAATTAAGTTTTCTGGCAATAAAATTCTACGTGTAATGGTCATAAACAATCAAAGTAAGCAAATTTCAATGCGCACAGAAATTAAGAGAAGTGCAGTCTGGAACCTGCGGTTGGGAGTGAGTTAAGCCAGGACAAAACAAAAATGGCTTAATTTACCTTCCAGTCCAGTTCACGAGACCTAACACGTAATCTAGAACCTGCGGTTGGGAGTGAGTTAAGCCAGGACAAAACAAAAATGGCTTAATTTACCTTCCAGTCCAGTTCACGAGACCCAACACGTAGCTTGCAAATGAGAGGAATGAGTGAGGGGCCGCAGTTCCCCTTCGTCTGTGAGCAACAAGCCATAATCAACCTTGGGAGCACCGTTTAAGTAAGTTGAGAGCATTGGTTACTTTTGATGTTCAGCCTTCTCTGGACTACTCACCGTAGCGAGGCCACGGCTTCCTTCTTCTCAGTGAGCCGCGTGACCCAATCAACCTCAGGAGATTTGTTTAAAGGAATCAGGAAGAGTGATCGTATTTACCCCTCTAAATGCTGCGATTAGGCGGAACAGCATTGGGATGTGGAAGAGGGTGGTTTCGGTGTCCTACAGACTCGACATTCTGTTTGTCCACAAACTTGCTCTCCATTTGCACCGTGGGAGCAGGTGGGCAGCTAGACTGGTCAGGAACCATTCTCGATAGTAACGACAGTAGAGGACGCGATGCCATAGTCGATTGTATGGCATCCGTGTTATAAGGCAGGGGATGGCATTCGTGTCATGCCAATCAAGTCTGGTTTACCCATGTAGTCTCTCATTGGAGATGGGATTACCTAATGGGGCACGTATTCATCAATTCATATGCGTAATTTGCGAAAGCAATGCTTTGCAAGCTACCTAGTTGCCATGTAGGCTCCAATGGAGCTAAAACTGAGCATAAACAAAGTTGATATCGCGTGAACCCGCGATACTGGGGAACTCTCTCGAGTTAAAATAGTGTTCTTGCTACTTGAAAACTATGTGAATACTATGAGGTTCCATTACAAATCAAAGTACGATTACGCAAATGGAAATCCATTGTTTTCGTTATAAGGGTGGAAAATATTAGTAATTGATAATAACTGTTTCCTAAAGGAGTTTATGCAAGGGTGAAATCCACTCAACTGTGGTTTTGAGGCATGGATCGTCAATCAACTACTACCCCAGACTAAGTACATCTTGCATCCGTTATGCTGACCTCGGCTCTGCAAAATCCTGAGCATTGCGCAAACCAGTGAAAGTGATTTCTATTTAAAGGATGAGAAACTGAGATTCACATAAAAGTCACGTCAAGCTGGCACAGGCATATGAGAAGTGCCATTCCTCTTCATTGTCAGCGAATCTGTTGAGCAAAAATGGTTCGCTTCGCCTAACACCTTGACATCATTTTGTCGAAATAACATTCTTGAAGACGAGCAATTGTCCTGCATGTAATTGTACCAGCCAAGTTCCAGGCAAATGCAGTTTGCGCGAATAAGGAATAACGATTCGACCGAAAATGGCAAATCGTCTTCCTCCTTTACCTTGATCTGTGACGAGTATCCAATGCTGGTTTGGCGTTAACGTTCTACGCTTCTGACCCCAGGTCCTCATTTCCTCAATGAACGGCTGCACCAGAATCTGTCGCGAGTTAGTTTGAGACTTCTGTTTCCCTCTGGCACACGTAGGAAGGAAGTAGACTTTTAGAAGGGATGCTATTTGTTATTGGAATGAACGGCTTGGTTCCTCATTGAAGCAGGGTTCGATCACAGGGCAGATGGAAGGATTAGAACGGGGACCAATATTGCTGCCGAATTTCGCCTGAGAAAGCGTCTGAGAGTTACCAAATATGAAGGTATTCTGATGCAATACATTGAATTGGTTCCACATGCCCCTGTTGGGAACGTGGTTTCTGGCGGATGGAAAGGAGCAACGTGCGGAAGATTTGAATTCAAGGGCTGTGGGACACCATGCGAAAGGGTATGGAATGGAAGGGCCTCAAGTTATTTGATTGCTATCATGGCGCCGACCTTTCCCCTCTCCCATACCCACCCATCCATCCACCCATTCAAAATGTTTACACTCTTCAAAACGTATTTTATTTCTCTAAGGAGTAAAGCATGTTAAATGTATTTGCCATCTGGAGGGATTTACTTTCAACGTGTCTCAAAGTCTCCAGTTAGTTCAATTCTTGAGTCTCTTTATTCATAAACCGTTGTCATTAACACAAGGCGTCGAGTTCCGTTTTGAGTGTCATATGCACGCTACCTTGAAAACGAGCCTCACTGACCGACCCTCACTTTGTTTGAACGTCGGAGCACTTTCAGTCGTGCAGGCCCAACAATCTGTGGACTTTATAAGCGTATTTGCTAGTGGATAGTTGAGACATCATCCACCCGATTAAGGCAAATACATTTGTTTGCAATTCTTACTTGGACACCGTCCTTTCCTATTGGACATCACGCTGTAGAATTTAAAGGATGACCACTTTTATTTTCCTTGTGAACGAAATTGTCGGCTGTTTTACCGAGTCAGAATCGACTAAGTAAATCGACGCCTCTTGAGATTGTTCACTGCTAGTGGTTCGAGCATGTACGTTTACGCCGCTTAAATTTACGGATAAGCTTGCAACTCCGTAATTAGGAGGGTGAGAAAGCGAGGGAAGGGTAGGTCTTGTAAGAGCATTTGAACCACTCTTTGTAAGCGGGATTTCACTAAATTATATTGCACCGAACACCAGTTTCTGCTATTAGTGGACCAACGAGTGCCTAAATTTCAAAGTGAAAAAACTATAATCGACGAGGGGATTGAGAGTGCTAGCAAGGGGACGAGTGGAACCAAACATGCGAGCCCTTTTCGAACAGGACCCTAATAGTCCCATATTTGTTTGGTTAGTCCAGGAGAATTGGACGTCAATTACTTGAAGAGTACTCATTAATAAAATGGATGGAGACAATAAATCTGTAGGGATTAGAACCTTGCAAACACACACGAGACACACTCTAACGACAGCAAATGGAAGCGCTTCACTGAACAAGTCTTCATGCATCAGTGACGGTGTAAGACGTTACTACCCAAATGGCCATTAAAAATGTTGCTGTGCTGACACGTCAAAAGCACTATGAGCTTCTGTTTATTTGCTGATATGCATGATATAAACAATTACTTGTAGGTTTTGGAGTGCCATGGATGGTTTTAAAGTGGCCATCATTTGCATATCGTTTGCGTGTATGGGACTGGATCGGATGGCTGTAGGCGGTCATTCTGTTCTCTCCCGAATGTGAGAAATCTTGCGTTCCAGTTGCTTCCCTTTATCTGACATTATTTCACAGGGCTCTACTTTAGTTGGCCACAAATGCCTGCGCAACAAGGTGCTTGCGGTTTCACCAAAATGTTAATCCAATGCGCAAAGATGTCGTTGGGCCAAAGTGGATCGCGGCTGTCCTCTGTACAAGAGGGCTCTCAACTTTGTAATGTTTAACTTAACTAAGCGTTATTGACAAGCAAGGCGTCACAGTCATGTGAGAAGTTCCAAATAGAAATCACTATATGTGTTTAGAAGGAATGGGCATGAGATTTGGGTGCTTCAAAGGGTCGAAAATCAAAGTGAGTTGATTGTAAGCCAAGCAAGTGCACCAGAGAGGATGCCACAGCGCCCAGTAACTCGATGTGAAGGTGAGGATTGGTGATATCTTCGCTGGAGATCGTGCATGAGGATACAAATGAGCTAGCATGGACAACTAAAAATTAAATAATATTTTAACTACACGTCCGAATTGAATGAATGTTCGAAAATTTAAGTGACCTAACGGGTGGGTTGGTCGAGCTCCCCGGCCGTAATGACAGGACCCTGATAAACGCTTGTAGCAACCCATCAAAATAAGAAAACCTCGAAACTTAATCTGATTAGTAGGTGTCGATTAAGATCACATCTGTATGGTACGATCTCTAGTAACTGCCTTCTTATATTACTGGACTGCATGTCCTACAGAGTAAACGCAGTGTTGCTATAGAGTTATTCCCTTGGGCTCGCAATCAATCCGGCGTCTTATAGACGTTCCATAATCAGTTTAAAGACAGTGCTATGCTCTCGTGTATCAATAGCAGAGACATGAGTTTCTTCAGTACTGATCATCCAACAATTCAGAAATAAACAAAATAATGCTGTGTTTACCAGACGTTGGAGGGTAGCCCTGCGTTGCCGAGTCAATTAGCATTGCCTGAAACTCAAGGAACCCAATCGGCAACACAAAAACTGTCTCATCGTTGTCCACCGTATCTCTTTCGCTTACCATCAACCTAACACTGGGTCCGAGCATTGAACCTACTTTGCTTTGTGCAGGATGCCCAACGGATCGCCTATGTGGGGTGATGGGGAGGCGGGCTATTACGGTAAGGCGGTCAAAATCCTAAGAAGCGAAGCACAATCACAGGATACCACCACGAAGCAGGATGCCCATGGCGAGCTTGTCTGCATCATAAACTCGTTCCTAATCATCCTGTTTTGCTAGAGGGTGTATTTTTACTGCAGAGGAAGTGGTGAGCGAATAGTTAGCTGCCGGATAGGAGTGGTTTCTTGCATGTCTATCGTATGCATCAAAACACTTGTTTGCCACAACTGGAAATCTTGCCATGTAAAGTGTCCCGTCTTTTTTGGATAATATGAGTTACCTAGACTCATAGATAATCTAAGCTGCCTGTAAGTATGGCTGTTGCCTCAAAGAGAGCTCTAGAGGCACCACCTTTGTTTACTTTCGGTGGCAAGACTACTCCTGTGCTTCAGTACCTGCGTAATTAAAATCGGAATTTGCGGAAGAGGTGTAGGCTGCTTTGACTTGACATGGAAAATCGGCGTCACACACCGTGTTCTTAGCCGATTCTGGACACGTACTTATGCAAGTACGCTGTTTAGGTTTTCCGCCCACGCAATCATCCAACAAGGACTCTTCCTTTATTACCAGCTACATCTTCTGTTTCGGCTAGAGTGCTTTTGTGAAGCAAGAAATGAATCGAATCGTGCGAAAGGGAGTGAGTAAGACCTCAAAATCTATTGCTAGAATCGCTGTGCCTTAAACGAAATGGACTCCACAGAGAGATCGTTTCACATTAACTAACCTACCCATAAACCACCTCTAACAACTAAATCGAAGCGATTTTTGGACGAGCCAACGAAGTGCACTCCCCGCGTGCCTATTTAAGCAGGGATTTTGTTTGTCAGGTTTTTCTTATAAGATATGTTGACCTCTTTTCATCCCCACACTGGTTTGCTTACAGCACTTTGGGGTATATGGCAAATTAAGGGATTTGGATCTGAGTAGTCGCACGATGCAATGCGCACTGGACAATCTGCCTAGATGAGTGATGTTGGCAGTGGCAGCCATCACGATTTACTAATTATGAGACGATTTCCTACTTGTAACGCAGAACGCTTCGATAGCAAAGCAGTGGTCTAGGCGTTCACAGCAAACAAATTTACGTAGAACTTGACGCGATGCAAAATTTTGACTCGTGCGCATCTTGACTTGCAATGGACATTGCCAAATGGGTACCTGTAGGAGGTAGAAGAAGAGAGCTGGCCATTCCGCTATAAAGTATAAACAAAGAGAAATGGCTCTTCTTAGGATTAGACACAAAATTCTCGTTTTCAACAAACTAGATGGTTTGTTGAAGCATGCGTAGTAGTTGAAGCTCAGCAATAGCTCGCAATGGTTTACAAAACTCCAAAGGACTGTTGTAATGCTTTCTCGACCAAGTAAACAGATGCAAATCCTGCACCCACCAAAGTATTTATAGAGTGGAGTTATGATTTTGGCCAGGAATTCTGTTGCCTTAATGGGTTAATGTGTTGAAGAATGCGCAATAGAATCGAACAAAGCAGATTAGATGCTTACAAGGCTAGCAAAGGTGTGGGTGCCCTTGCAGCAGCGGCAAAAAGAGTTCTACGTAGACATCTGTAAAGCAAGAAGCACAATGAATAAACATAAGCACCTCTGATGAGGTGAACACGGCAAATGAAGGAGTACACACGAATATGGCGCCGTCGATAGTGTCTTTCCAGCATCTCCCAGGTCTCAAAGTACTCGTAGCACTCCAGGCAGTAGTGGCGTATCTCACCACTCTCTATAAATTGAACTATGGGGTATGGCAATTAGGTGAGAATCTAAGAAAATCTTGCATCTGCACCAAAAACATAGCAGAGCAATAAGGCAGTTCTGGAGTAATTGGGTTCAAGTGCCTATGTACTCACTAACGTGTTCTTCAATGCAGTGTTGAACAAGTTCTCTGTTACTATTGAAACGCAGGGCGCAAATGCAGCATTTGNTAAAATTTAAGAAGATCTTGCATCTGTACCAAAAACATAGCAGAGCGATAAGGCAGTTGTGGAGTAATTGGGTTAAAGTGCCCATGTACTCACTAACGTGTTCTTCAATGCAGTGTTGAACAAGTTCTCTGTTACTATTGAAACGCAGGGCGCAAATGCAGCATTTGCCATCGTCAGAGCCTATTTTTAAAGTTGAAACAACAAGTTTGTGTAACATGCTAGTGTAAAACACAAAATGTGAAGGATTAGTTGACTTTGCTTACGCTTTTGATGCACCAAGACCATTCCAACGGTATCGCGCATCAAATGGCACGACGGGCAATATGCCGGAAAGGCTGCTAAAACATGTCAGCAACGCTTGAAATAAAGCGCTGGAACCTTGTCAATAACTGCAAAAGTGACACGATGGGATGGTTTCACTACTAAAGCGTTTTCATGCCTGACCTAATGATTTACTACACCTGTGAAACCCACTTGAAAATTGGAAAACAAGGTTTTCTGGCGCATTAACCGAATCAAGAGAAACCCAAGTATGCACAAATGCTACGTGAAAATGAGCGACTCTCACCCTGGTGCACATGTAACATGTGTGCTCGGTAAAGGATGCTGTTACTGAATGNCGTGCAACATGTGCTCGGTAAAGGATGCTGTTACTGATTGTAACGCTGCGCGCTCGACAGGAGAAGACGTCCATTTCGTCTAAGACATGGATGGAATGAGCAAAAACATGCAATGCCGCTCACGCTGCAGTCAGTTCAGAGTCGGAATCTAGTTGGATTACTTTTCATCCATAGGTCTGAATGAAACTCCGCAAATCATTAACAGCGCTTTTGGGCTCAGAGCTTTGGATAAGCTAGACTTTTATTTGATGCTTTCTGTTGCAGGATGAAATTTTATCGCGTTCCCCGTCCACTGTTGCGGATTTTGGCTTTTGTTTTCGTTACACATTTTTCAGGCAGGGATTCTTAGAGCAATGCAACAGGGAGTCTTATTGAAACCTTGGCGACCAACGTCGCTTAAAGCAATGACTTCCCTCCGCGTTTAGGAGGGATGCAGCCTTGTAAGGACTATTAATCAAATGACTGTTGCTTATGGTTCCCAGAATTCGACAGAACAGCGGATCATCATCAGCAGCGGCATCATCACCAGGTCATGGTAATTAGACAATGCTATGTGCGTCGCTGGCAATGGGTCTCAGCACAAGCCAAACTACCATTTTAGGTAAGTAAAGACAAAGGAGATTCGTTAAAAATACTTTGCTTGGGTCACTCTTGAATTAATTGTGCACCACCACATTTGGGTCTCATGATAGTGCAAGCAATGTCAACAATCGTATTATTGGACGTCTACAGCAACGTCTAGCTCGATAACAGGTGTCTTGGTTACCGAAGCGATTATTTTGCTTGCCACATTAACCGTTGTTTATAAGAATATGGTTTAAGAGCTGCTAGTGTGGTGCATGGACCATTTCAAATAGCAGCTGTGGCAAGTGGCGCCTTAAGCGCTCGCAAAAAAAACGAACGTTTAGACAAACGATCAGAGTATTACAATAAGGCACTCGGGTGCATTTGAATGATGCTGGCTTGTTTCAGTTCGTGGAATGTTCTTTGTGTTGTAACCAGCACAAGGACCTACCTTGTCTTATCAAAATATCGCCTTTGAGCATTGTGGATAACGAGAATTTGGAAAATACACCAACAAGCACTGCAGCTGGGATGGTTGTGCACCATTTATGACCAAATAAGGCGCAATTAAATAATTATTTCAAAACTGATGGCATTATCCAAGGTCGGCGGTGTTACTAATGCTGCTTGCACCGAAATACGTAATCTTTCCAATGAAATTGTGCATCTTACAAAGAAAACTCTCAGTGTCAACAGCATAAGAGAAATTAAAAGGAATGAAAACGCTTAATTTGTAAAAAAATATTGCAGAAACGAGTCAGCTGAGGCAAGCCAAATGATAAAATTATTTTTAAAATTGAAATGCCTTCTGACATTTGTCACATAGAATGCGTAATTTATCGGGCGTTTTTGTGGAGCGAATTAATCGTATCTCGTCCTATCGCGTTGGATTTTATTTCGGTAGGTAGGTAGGTAGGCAGGCAGGTAGGTAGGTAGGTAAGTAGGTACAGCCTAACAGCAGATGGTTTCACGCCACCACGGGACTCGGAGAACATGGCTTAGATGGATAGATAGATAAAAGTAGACTAGAGAGGCAAAATAGTTGGTGAGGTTGGGATGTGGACACCTAAGGGGGGCGGAATATGGGGGCTATATGACTGTAGAGGAGCTAAGGCGGATGGGTAGAGAAGCAGGTCGCTAAGCGATGTGAGGTAAATAGCTGGCGGGGAATTGCGACTGCATTGTAAAGGATCGGTCGCTCTGTTAGTGCTTGCTGAAAGCCTGGTACATGACTGAGGTACACAAATGGAGTTGATGAACGGAAGGAAAGTGGCGTGCATCGCTATGGATGCAAAGCGTGTGTTGGTGGAAATTGGATACATGAATTGGACATGGACAGATTGAAGGGGAGGTAGGTTAAGGGTTGATGAGAACTGAATGCCCGTGAGGATGCTTGAGCTAAGAACGTGGGAACGTAGCCTTGGAGGCAATGGAAACAAGCAAAGAAAAATAGATTGAGGTGGGTGTGGGGATGGTTAGGTTGTAAGGCAATGTGAAATGTGTGATCGGAACGATGTGAACTAGAGTGAGTAGATGATGAATCGAGTCGTAAGGCGACACAAACTGGTAACGCAGACGTGGCTGCAGCTGATATGTAGAAGATAAGGGAGAACCGAGCCAGTTAGGTGGGCAGATGCTCAAAGGATTGGGTTGAAAGAAAAGAAACTAGATGTCTGTAAAGACTAGAAAGCAAGAGGATGCTGAGGTGGCCAGGTAGAAAAATGGACCATTTTGTTTGAAAGTAGGTGCTTCAAGAGGAACTCTGACCGAGAGGTGATGCATTGGGCTCATGTGTGGTAACAGGTAGAGAGGAGGATGAGATTGGGTAAACAGGTGGTGTAATAGGAAGTGGGTGTTTAAGGAGAGGAAATGAGGAAGGAGCGTGGAAGTGCAGGCATCGGATCGATGGAAAGTAGGAACATAGAAGGGAATAAGGCAAATAGCTAGAGATATCAGGTTATGTGGTTATGATAATCAGTCAACCAGAAAAAATGCTTAGGATTGATGAGAAATAGATGTTTCGTATAGGGTCACGGGAAAGTAAGAGAGTAGGAGGAAGTGGGGTAGATGGAGGGTGAATGTCAATGCAATAATATGTGAAGGCATGAGACAGGGAACGGTGACTGAGGTAAGGCAAGGAAGGGCGTGCTTTCAGCAATGCATGCTGTTCTTGCATAACATTACTTGTGCAGAGTAAATTCGTATGAATTTTTTCATTATCCTCCCCTTAACGACGACTAATTCCTGTGCACGGTGGCTATTCCGAAGCATTTTTATTGTCTTAGTCGAAGCGGTGCACTGCCTGCGCATTACGGAGCGTTGTGGGATGGTCTTAGTCGGCGTCGCGTGATTCAAGCTGTGTTCCTGACCCTCGCCTAAAATGTATGGTAAAAGGAGCATGAGCACTAAGCTGGTAAACCGATTTTGGTTACTATGATTGTCAGAAAAATTAGATGTTTACGAAAAAGAGTGCAAGTTGTAGAGAAGGGCTAGTCTGCTTTACTAAATATCATTGGGACAAGTAAGCAAGTGACATACAAAACTATGCTCGCATAATGTATCAGTTTTTGTGCAAATTATAAATGTGCTTTCTGTAATGCCTAGGGCAAACGTTAACCATAGAAAATGCATTTTGCTTATTTTATATGAGGAACCCTTTTTTGCCTTTGGTGGCGTTTTAGAAGGGCTGGGCTTTAATAGGGTCGTCGTGGTGTGTGGTTTGCCGTCTTTGCTAATGCTTGGAGGTATGCGGCCAGTTATTGCAATGATCTCCCGTTTATTTTGTATGCATATCTATGTATATGTACATGATTTGTGTCATGCTTGTGGCGCCTCCTGCTCCTTGTCCCCTAGGCAAATCTCATCCTAACACTGTGACAAAGGCAGCTGTGTTGGTTGGGAGGGTGGAAGGAATTCCGCGTATGGACACCATTTCTTTGCTTCCAAGAAGGGTTGTCGCTCTTTGTCTGTCAGTCTGACTCCTCTGTGCGGTACAGTCATTGTTGCACCGATTGGGCTCGGATCCTTTCATCGTGAGGCCTGTTGCTCAATTCGACAACGTGTGATTCACTCAGCTCTCCTTCTATGAGACTGGGAACTGCAGTGTCATGACAAGGAGTATGTGCGCGAAGGCGAGCGTTCGAAAGGTTGGGTCATTGGTGGGACTCCAGGTAGGGGCTGCATTAAGTGTTCATCCTCCATTTACCAACGCTACATGTATTTAATGTCGTGAATGTTACAAGTGGACCTACCCCCCACTCTTGAGTGATCTTCCCTACTTTCTTGTTGAAAGTGACTGACTTGAAGTTCCATACGCATATCAGATGGGGCTAGAGCAGTGAATTATTGCACTTATTTTGTGCAAACAAGTTTTATTGCGACTAAAATCACTAGAAATTGTAATAGCTGNAAAAGTGACCTCATAAAACGTGTAGGTCCGTGGTATGCCTTTCATGCTTCCGTGGCTTGTTTCATCCTTTTGTGGAGCGCTGTCACAGTGGCATTTGTTGTGGTTCTTTTTTTCATTCCCTTCTCTATTTCTTCGTTGCATTCGAATAACGTTAGAATTGTTATCTAGTGTTCCTTAAGCTTCAATAATCTCCCACTTTGGGAATGGAGTCAAAGGGATGTTTATTAGCAGTTTATTAGTTTGAGCTTTGATTTGATTTGATGCTTCCCTCAACGAACTGATTNTAGAATTGTTATCTAGTGTTCCTTAAGCTTCAATAATCTCCCACTTTGGGAATGGAGTCAAAGGGATGTTTATTAGCAGTTTATTAGTTTGAGCTTTGATTTGATTTGATGCTTCCCTCAACGAACTGATTGTGTGTGTAGTTTGACCTAAGTCACTGTGGGTACTCTGTGTGGAGGTAATATTAGTCTTGGTGAATTTACGGAAAAGAATTGGTTGTGGATAAACTAATGTAGGCGATCTGAAGTGTTGTTAGCGTCCATTTGGCTACAGGCTCTACCGGAAGGAAGGGAGTAGAAGACTCTGCTGATGGGGTGATTCGCATTGTATAGACCTGTCACTTCTCGACTGAACATCGTGAGTGGTGTCTGNGACAGCTGTTTGAGTAGTTGAATCCGGCAATATTTTCCAGCTTATAACTTGGGATTTTGCTCCTACCAAGTGAGGGGAAGCTCGACAATACATGAGATGGTGGGAGAGTTTGCTCGGTCTCTAGCGAAATTCGTAGCAGACACTTGCTAAGCCTTGGAGAACAGACGCGTCAGTATCGGTATGGTAATCAGGTGCTTTCGCTTTGATTTCTCGTATCCCTGGCTGAAAGTGAGAGGGCTCTAGCTCGGTCCTAAGGCTGAAGCGAGAGCCTGATTGAAGTCTAGTTTTCGGTCAAGGTTTGGCAGGCAGTAGTGGAATGTACCTCCTGTGACCAAATGCTCTAAGCAGTTTGATTTTGGTGACTTCAAGTCACTTAAAGGGCACCGCATTTAATTGGAACCTGTTTTGAATGGAATGTTACTAAACTTAATTGTGCAAAGCACTTCGGTTAAAGCTTGCACGTATTTCCTTTTTTGCAGTTGGTTAACGGTTGATAATGGATGTGGGCTTATTAATCGTTTGGCATTTCTGACTCTACTGGATGAGCCTTAGGTGAAGGTACTTGATCACCACTGCAAGAAAGACTGTGTGCACTTGCAGGTTTCGTAAGTAGGCATTTCTGCTTCTCGCCACGGGCTAAGTTTGCCCATACTCCTTAGGTGCTATCGCCTCTTTATTCTTTAGACAACTTTGTTAAGGCTTTAGATTTGAGGCCAATTCTGTTGAGCTATTTAGACGCAAGGTGATAGATGTTCTTCAGCATCGCGTTTTAAGCAAGAAAGCGCGCCTTTTCTGCAGCATTAATAGGGTTATTTTGGTTAATGGTGGATGGTTTGCTTTGTGTCTACTTATTGCCACTCAGTAGGTGGAAGACGACGTGTCAGAATTGAGCAATAGTTGTAAAGATGAGGCATAGGTGGTTGAGATCCACCTTGGTTTGCAGGAGTGAACGGTGGGAATACATATGATTAGTCGTTTGCTATGGGTGGATAAGCGCACACTCTTCATTTTGTCAAGTGATGGCTGGAGTGGTTATTCTTGACAATTGGATGAATCTCTTTACCACAAGGCACATGAAGTACAAGGGCAATTCTCACACTATATAATTCGGTCTATTCTCCAGCCTTGGTTCATTTTTGCTGCCGAGATACACGAGTTTAATCTCATTCCAGCGGCATGCGGTGTCGACTAAAACTGGCGTCTCTAGAGTGAATATTGTAGAGCATGTTAATGGTGTTTAGAGCTATCTGTCCCATTGCTTCTTTGAAAACATCTTTGGAATTGGCATTGCTGTAGAATGTGCCATGAGAGTAGGAAAAGTCTTGCTTATAATTCATGTTGCTTAAGTATGTGGCTTTCCTACACCTTTGTGGCTACGTCGCCGACAGCTTTGTAGACACAGATCCATTGCTGGAAGATCACGAAGCAGCAGTAATGAGGCTCAAGGCATGTGCGGAACTTGCGCCATCTAACGCAGCGTGGCAGGCTACGCACTGTTGGGTGACGAAGAGGCTGGAGGTAGCCTGACGCAAACATGCTGCCTCAACTGTCGCCATTCAGGCTATCGCGGTGGTCAGGAAGGTAGGGTAAGAGAAAATGGAACGGAGCCTTAACCGAACCCGGGCCATCGACACAGAATTGGAAGCGAGGATGGCTGAGTTCCTGGCAATGACTGCTGTCTTCTGCCCCCCATTTCTGTAAGCTTTTATTGCTTTCTTACTTAGCCATTCATCATGCCAAATACTCAGCCGCTTCGTGTCAATGCATCCCTTTTTCACATAGCTATGCATTATTTCTCGTTCATGGTCCTACTTGCTTCGTTCATTTAACTTATTGCCTCCCTGTTACTGTTGTTTTCTCTCCCTCTCTAAGTGGCATTAGTAAAACCTTTTGTGGCACTCGAATCTTCTCTCCTGCGCCTTTGTTTGCATGTTGGGCTTCTGGCTGGCCTTACGACAGCCACAGCGACCACGTGGAGTGGAAGTGGAGGTGTAGCAAGGGGCGGCTGGGTGATGGAATGTGCGCTACGCTAAGCTAAAGCGAAATAACCTAGGCCACTGCACTGGATTACTCTATTTCACCCCCTATTTGCACCATTGCCCTAGAGGGTGGAATAATCATTGTAGGCCTCTCGAGGAGAGAAAGTATTGAAAGTTAAATCAGGAGAAGCTGCTTAATCTGGCTGACTGCCTAACTAGGAATAGTTCAAGCCGTCTCAAAGGGGGCTGTTGCAAGCTGTCGATCCTACGTTAATTCAGCAGCGCTACAGGAATCAGTAGATGTCGACGCTGACCACTTTCACTCGAAAGATTGAGATCTTTGGTGGTGGCATAATCGAATGAGCATAGTAGTGCAGTAGACTACGCAATGGATGGTGCGCACAACCAACGGAGACAGCACTTTAACAGAGTTACACATCCCATTGGCTCGCTAACGCGAACTATTCTTGGCATCGATCCTCGCATTCATCCTGCTGCATCGGACCGACAATCACATCTGCCTCGACCTGATCTCACCTAACCGAAGCTAAAGGGACAATCACCTTCGATGTCAGCCAAGCCATGCCAATCAATCGTCACATCAACCATTGCATTGAATCAATCCGTGCTTCTCCACCCTCACTTCAACGCTTACCTCCACGCACATGCACCCACAATCTGATGGATGGTAGATGGGCGGCCTCCATGTACTTGCACACACAAATAAGCATGCAGTGCCGTTAGCAATATTGCACGAACGCGCTCATAATTTACATTCATATTAATACACCACCTTACATTTTTAGCTGTTATTCATTGGGAATCATAACTGGCAGGTTCTTTCTTCGTATTTATGCACACACATAGATAGTCTCTTTACTCACATGGAAGCGTATTTAGGTGCGTCTGCTTGTACTGCTAATAAAGGAGAATGCGGCTGATAAATTGACACTGGTAAATGGAAAACTAAATGGGTGTTTGCAGAGGCTAAAGAGCAAGGCAGTGAGCTTGTTTGCTGCCTTCCCTCCTTTTCTGTTCACTCGTGGTAGTCTTCGTGACCCTGGTCCATGCTAACCAAAGTGCTGAAATGATCAATGCTTGATCAATGTGAAGAACAAAGGGGTTTGTGATCAGAGGCACCAAGCGTCACAGAGAAGTGTCGCATGACCACATTCAGGGTGCCAGGATGAATCATCTGTGGGCTCAAATGCCGGAAGATTAGTGGTGCGCTAAAGATCCTGCTGCACAAGGTCGTTCACAACATCGCGACACGTTGGGCACGCAAAGCGTAGGATCATCAAGGCCATGGACATGGTCTATTCCATTGTGGCTTCGGTGGCTTCGTTAGGTCGTTGATGGTAGGTGCGAGGTGATGATTTGTAGGAAATTTTGACACTGTAGTAGTGCTAGTTCCTTTTGCCGCCCTGAGCATTCACTGGGTGTTGCTGCAGAGGGTAGGAGACGGGTTCCATTGTTGTGGTTGCACGTGGGACCGCCTACTGGAGCATCTCTGCTAATATAAACCGCTCCTGCCTGGAGAAGACACTCAATATGCTGTCGAGTGAGCAAGGAGTTCTGGCAACATAGAGCATGAATAATGGGACCCTTCAAACACTCGCACTGAGCCTGCACGAAACAAACTTCTACCTGATGCAGTTAGAGGGAGAGATCAGGAATCGGAAGAAACGTTTGTTGCAGCTAGTGCAAATAGGAAATAACAGTTCGACTGTTTGAAGGCGAACCTCTTTCCTCCTCCTCCTCCTTCTCCTCCTCGATCTGTGACGAGCTTCCAAAGTTGGTTTGTTGTCAGCTTTCTGCGGCTTAGATGCCAGGCCCCCACTACTTCAAACAACTGCTGCAACAGAGTCTGTCACGAGTCAGTGTGGGACTTCCGTTTTCCTATGACACACGTAAGAAGAAGTAGACTTTTCAAATGGATGCTGTTTGTAGTTGGAATGAACGGTTTTGTTCCACATTGCAGCAGATGGCGTGAAGAACAACATAGGTGCTGAATGTTGCATGTGTGGAGCGCCCACAATCCCACTCGATTCCACCTCTGCTAACAGCTACTCGAAGGGCAAGAGCAATCGGTTACCAACCAAATTGACCACCGCATCCACTTCGTTGCGTCGAGACATTTGCCATGTATGCAGGTTTGACTAGGTAGTCCTCTATCCTCAATGTTGGGCGAGAAGCCTTCAGCGAACACGCGCCTTCCTTCGAGGAAGAAGAGTAGCCTCTGCGCCAGCAAAACACTCATCACACCTCCTCATTCATCATGTCACCAATGAGGAGTGCAAGGGAAAGCAGAGTCTAGCACCCATGTCAACGGGTGTGCTGGCAAAGGAACTGAACGAGGAATAGTATTTGTCGATGGAACAAACAGTTTTGTTCCTCATTACAGCAGAGACTGGTCACTAATCGGATGGGAAGATTGGAATGAAGATCAACGGTTTCTGAACGTGAAGGCACCCTAATGCAATATGTTGATTCACCTCCAGAGCTCCTGGTGGGAACGTGGTGTCTGGCGGATGGAAAGGAGCAATGTGTGAAAAATGTGATTTCAAAGGCTGTGAGACACAAAGCGGAAGGATGTGGAATGCAAGTGCCCCAAGCTGTTCGATTGCTACCATGGAGTTGACATTTCCCCTCTCATCTTCTTTGGTGTTTGTTAGGATGATCATCCCGAATCCGTCCGNCCCTGCTAATATAAACCGCTTCTGCCTGGAGAAGACACTCAATATGCTGTCGAGTGAGCAAGGAGTTCTGGCAACATAGAGCATGAATAATGGGACCCTTCAAACACTCGCACTGAGCCTGCACGAAACAAACTTCTACCTGATGCAGTTAGAGGGAGAGATCAGGAATCGGAAGAAACGTTTGTTGCAGCTAGTGCAAATAGGAAATAACAGTTCGACTGATTGAAGGCGAACCTATTTCCTCCTCCTCCTCCTTCTCCTCCTCGATTTGTGACGAGCATCCAAAGTTGGTTTGTTGTCAGCTTTCTGCGGTTCAGATGCCAGGTCCCCACCACTTCAAATAACTGCTGCAACAGAGTCTGTCACGAGTCAGTGTGGGACTTCCGTTTGCTATGACACACGTAAGAAGAAGTAGACTTTTCAAATGGATGCTGTTTGTAGTTGGAATGAACGGTTTTGTTCCACATTGCAGCAGATGGCGTGAAGAACAACATAGGTGCTGAATGTTGCATGTGTGGAGCGCCCACAATCCCACTCGATTCCACCTCTGCTAACAGCTACTCGAAGGGCAAGAGCAATCGGTTACCAACCAGATTGACCACCGCATCCACTTCGTTGCGTCGAGACATTTGCCATGTATGCAGGTTTGACTAGGTAGTCCTCTATCCTCAATATTGGGCGAGAAGCCTTCAGCGAACACGCGCCTTCCTTCGAGGAAGAAGAGTAGCCTCTGCGCCAGCACAACACTCATCACACCTCCTCATTCATCATGTCACCAATGAGGAGTGCAAGGGAAAGCAGAGTCTAGCACCCATGTCAACGGGTGTGCTGGCAAAGGAACTGAACGAGGAATAGTATTTGTCGATGGAACAAACAGTTTTGTTCCTCATTACAGCAGAGACTGGTCACTAATCGGATGGGAAGATTGGAATGAAGATCAACGGTTTCTGAACGTGAAGGCACCCTAATGCAATATGTTGATTCACCTCCAGAGCTCCTGGTGGGAACGTGGTGTCTGGCGGATGGAAAGGAGCAATGTGTGAAAAATGTGATTTCAAAGGCTGTGAGACACAAAGCGGAAGGATGTGGAATGCAAGTGCCTCAAGCTGTTCGATTGCTACCATGGAGTTGACATTTCCCCTCTCATCTTCTTTGATGTTTGTTAGGATGATCATCCCGAATCCGTCCGTCCATCCATCCATCCATCCATTCAAAATGCTTGAACTCTTCAAAATTGTTTTTAATTCTCTATGAAGTAAGGTATGCTAAATGTATTTGCTACCTGAAATGGCTTACTTTCAACGGATCTCAACGTCTTCGGTTAGTTCAGTTCTTGAGTCACTTTGTTCATGAATCGGTGCCATTAGCACAAGCTGTTGGGTTCAGTTCTGAGTGTAATATGCACGCCACATTGCAAAAGAGCCTCACTGATAGACCCTCACTTTGCTTGGAAGTCGAAGCACTTTCAGTTGCGCAGCCCCAACAATCTGTTAGCTTTACAGGTAGAATGGAAATTTAGCCCGAATGCGAAGACGTAGAGTAGAACCATCTGCGGCTATTGTTGTTAGGATAGTCATGTATTTACTGGTGGCTAGTTGGGGCATCATCCAACCGGTTAAGGCAAGTGCATTTCTTTGCAACCACCACTTGGACAATGTCCTTCCACCTTGAATACCACGCCGTAGGCTCCAAAGTGTGGTCATTCACATCCTCCCCGTCAATGCAATTTACAGCTGTTTTACCGAATCGCAAATGACCAAGTCAGTAGACACCGCCTTGGGTCTTCCACTGCTAGTGATTCGTGCATGTACGTTTACACTACTTAAACTCACTAGCAAGGTTGCATCTCCGTAAGCAGGAGAGTGTGGATGCGAAAGAAGGGTAGGTTTTGCAAAAGCACTTGAATAGCTCCTTATAAGCTAAATTTAGCTGAACTTAATGCACCAAACACCAATTTTTTGCAGCTAGTGGGCTAAGGATTGCCTGAGTTTCTAAATTGGGAAGCTAAACTGGACGAAGAGAGTGACAGTGGAGCCACACATGCGAGCCCTTTACAACCAGGACCCTAATAGCCGACTACCTGTTTGGTTGGCTCGAAAGAATCGGGCATCAATTACTTGAAAAGCATTCATTAATGAAGTGGATAAAGATCACAAACTACAATATCTCAATTTGCCAGACCCGGACTCAGACGTTCACGCCTGCATGCAAACAGGCAAGAAAGTGCGGACCAACTGCTGCAGCACAAAAACATGAATTGAATCTTGAGCCAGAGCTGTTATTCAACACCTACAATGTGAGTTAACGAGGCAGAGAAGGAGGAGGAGGAGGAGGAGGAGGAGAAGGAGGGCTAGGGGAAAGAAGACAGCGAGATTCACTTGAGTCATTCTCAAATTTTACGGTCGCAGTTGCCATTAATACCACCTCGTGAGATAGCTGTGGCACCTCGAGGCTGGTCGTATCCCAGTCCATTGATGCTAAAGACAGCGTTGGTAGTTTTCCCGTCCACGCTGTTGCCTGTCCTCGCACTGAGTGGGCGCGTGTGCTGCCCCTCCCCCTGTGGAGCTTCCCTAGTTGTTAGGTCTAGAAGGCAGTATAATTATTAGCAAAGTGGGAGAGAGTGGAGAAGATGAGGAGACAAATTACCGACACACTTGCACTGAACGCAGTTCATTTTGCCCTCGAAGGAGGAGGGGACAAATTACCGACACACTTGCACTGAACGCTACTGTCCATTACTGCAGCTTATTTTGCTCTCGAAGCCGCTTCATCGCTTTGGTTCGTGCTAGCATTCTTTGCTCCTTTGGTAATCCNTGCGCGAAGGCAAAGTGGGCTATGGTGACAGCCCTCCTTACTCGCTTATGCACACACACATCAACGTTGCGCAGACCCATTCTTCGTTAGACAGCNTCCTTCATTTTCCTCCCCACTGAATGCCTACAAGCTGCATCACAACTATTACCTTGGATGATAGTTCCCTACTTCATTGCAACTGCTAAGGTAAGTCAAGGTGTGCACAGCAAGAGTGCCAGCGTCATGTGCATTCTTGAGCACATTCGTTCCAATTAATTGCCTGGAGCATGTTGACAGCATTGGCGTGGGCATGGAGGTAGATGGAGGAATGAAGGACTAGGTGGAGGAGCGTACTAGACCAGCATTATTCGCATAGCATCGCTTGCCCACTGTAGTGACACAGTAGTGCGCAAAGGCAAAGTGGGCTATGGTGACAGC
Organism: Taenia saginata; assembly: GCA_001693075.2. Lineage (NCBI taxonomy): Eukaryota > Metazoa > Platyhelminthes > Cestoda > Cyclophyllidea > Taeniidae > Taenia > Taenia saginata. The sequence goes on along the minus strand of LWMK02000026.1, from coordinate 1,121,068 downwards.
CCTCCTTACTCGCTTATGCACACACACATCAACGTTGCGCAGACCCATTCTTCGTTAGACAGCATCGTACGCGAGGCGTCGAGATGTGAAAACTGCGACAATGTGGCTGACACATTGATCGTCGGATCGAAGACGACGCTTTCAAATGCACGTGAGTGCGTGTGCGATAGCGTGCTGTACAGCAAGAGTGTCAGCGTCATGTGCATTCCTGAGCACATTCGTTGCAATGAATTGCCTTGAGCATGTTTGCAACATTGGCTTGGACATGAAGGTAGATGGTAGACAGCAGCGTAGACGAGGCGTCGAGATATGAAAACTGCGACCATGTGGCTGACACATTGATCGTCGGATCGAAGACGACGCTTTCAAATGCACGTGAGTGCGTGTGCGACAGCGTGCAATCATCACTGCAGCATGCTGGACGCGCTTGACTGGGAGAAGTGAGGCGTTGTGGATGATCTGAACAAAGTCAGACTTGAGGATCAAGTAGCTGCAGTGAATGCAGACAGATTGAAGCACAGCCAGTAAAATATGACATAGCGAACAAACCACTTTACAAAGCAAAACAAAAGAAGAGGAATGAGGTGTCAAGCTGTAAGCAGTAATGGAAGGAGAAGGAGAAAGAGGGAATTGCATGGTAACGTGTTCGTGAGGTTGGCAATGTAGGGCCACTAATTCGGCCTTCGTGATGTACTTTGTTTTGACTTTAAATTTGCGAAGTTACCATGATTTGCGACTCGCCGGCCACATTAGGCAGTGTTTCAATCGTCATCTACTATCACCTATTGGAATACAATTTGGCTGGCATTTCGACGTTCTCACTTCACGATATAATAGGCTTCCTTGTAGAACTGCAAATTGAGGAACTCCCATGCCGGGTCGGGTCGGGTCGGGCTGGGTCGGATCAGGTCAGGTCAGGTGGAGCGGTCTCGTGCACTACACAAACACCTCTGCCATGCCCTAATGGCGACTGTAAACGAGCCTGGTATTTGACGACTGGGCTTCTTTGATTACCTCTTTGCAAGTTGTACACTGCAACCACCGCATAGCTGTGCGGCATGCGATTGGACCTAATGTCTTGAAATCCTCGCGATTGGAGCATGGAACCATCAACAGCGTTGCCGTGTAAACCTCACTAAATTCGCAGTCCTGCACAGCATTTGCCTTACATGTCAAAGGTATCTTCTCTCTTCTTGCCTTTTACATGCGCGTTTTCGTCTTTTCCTGCTTTATTTGAACTTTTGCATTAATGCACATTTGCATGCATTCATGTTTGTTGCTTTTATTGAGTTTTTTAAAAGATTTTCATCCTACTTGTGGTATGAAACAGAGCAGACACGCTGTTTCACACTGCCTGTGCATTCTGAATACGAGCCATAACAGATCATAGTTGTTGGACAGTACAGATCTTCACGTGGGTAACTTTTTCTGCAGGCTTTCCTGTGGATCTTTTGGTGATTGTGCTTGTTATGGATCTTTTGGTGGTGGCTTTGTCTCTGTGAAGATTGGGAGATGTTAGTGAATGCTGAACTCTACTTGGTAAGAATGATGTATTGGACCTTTATTTCGTTTGGCTAAGGATGGAGGTGTTATCTGACAGCCTTGACTGCGAACCTCGTCCTACCGGTTGCACCACACATGCATCCGATATGGTTGAGATGCAGTTAATCAGTTTCTGTAAGGTCATTCGTGTAGTAACGGATCCAGTGTAGTTTTATGGTGGTGGAAGATGTATGTGGGAAGGGGTGTGCAAGAATGAAGGGGAATGGAACAAAGCAGTGTCTAGTCGCAATCCTTTCCGAAAATTCGAGGTTGTTTAGTTTTGCAGCCGGAAATATCTGCGCATACAAATACACGGTTCTGTTGTTGCTGTGCTATTCCCCGCATTGATTATACATAACACATGAAATCCATTTGTTTACAGTCGCGTGTGCGTTCGTATGCGTTCGCCCTGCATCCATATCGATACACACCACTTTCCTTCCGTTCATCAACTCCATTCCTGTACCTCAACGATACACCAGGCTTTCCCGTGGTGGCATGAAACCATCTGCTGTTAGGCTGTACCTACTTACCTACCTACCTACCTGCCTGTCTGCCTGCCTACCTACCTACCTAAATAAAAATCCAACGCGATGGGACGAGATACGATTAATTCGCTCCACAAAAACGCCTGATAAATTTCGCATTCTAAGTGACAAAGTGTCAAAAGGCATTTTAATTTTTAAAAATAATTTTATCATTTGGCTTGCCTCAGCTGACTCGTTTCTGCAATATTTTTTTACAAATTAAGCGTTTTCATTCCTTTTAATTTCTCTTATGCTGTTGACACTGAGAGTTTTCTTTGTAAGAGGGTTTCCTTTGTAAGATGCACAATTTCATTGGAATGATTACGTATTTCGGTGCAAGTAGCATTAGTAACACCGCCGACCTTGGATAATGCCATCAGTTTTGAAATAATTATTTAATTGCGCCTTATTTGGTCATAAATGGTGCACAACCATCCCAGCTGCAGTGATTGTTGGTGTATTTTCCAAATTCTCGTTATCCACAATGCTCAAAGGCGATATTTCGTTGAGACAAGGTAGGTCCTTGTGCTGGTTACAACACAAAGAACATTCCACGAACTGAAACAAGCCAGCATCATTCAAATGCACCCGAGTGCCTTATTGTAATACTCTGATCGTTTGTCTAAACGTTCGTTTTTTTGCGAGCGCTTAAGGCGCCACTTGCCACAGCTGCTATTTGAAATGGTCCATGTACCACACTAGCAGCTCTTAAACCATATTCCCATAAACAACGGTTAATGTGGCAAGCAAAATAATCGCTTCGGTAACCAAGACACCTGTTATCGAGCTAGACGTTGCTGTAGACGTCCAATAATACGATTGTTGACATTGCTTGCACTATCATGAGACCCAAATGTGGTGGTGCACAATTAATTCAAGAGTGACCCAAGCAAAGTATTTTTAACGAATCTCCTTTGTCTTTACTTACCTAAAATGGTAGTTTGGCTTGTGCTGGGACCCATTGCCAGCGACGCACATAGCATTGTCTAATTACCATGACTTGGTGATGATGCTGCTGCTGATGATCCGCTGTTCTGTCGAGTTCTGAGAACCATAAACATCAGTTATTTGATTAATAATCCTTACAAGGCTGCATCCCTCCTAAACGCGGAGGGAAGTCATTGCTTTAAGCGACGTTGGTCGCCAAGGTTTCAATAAGACTCCCTGTTGCATTGCTCTAAGAATCCCTGCCTGAAAAATGTGTAACGAAAACAAAAGCCAAAATCCGCAACAGTGGACGGGGAACACGATAAAATTTCACCCTGCAACAGAAAGCATCAAATAAAAGTCTAGCTTATCCAAAGCTCTGAGCCCAAAAGCGCTGTTAATGATTTGCGGAGTTTCATTCAGACCTATGGATGAAAAGTAATCCAACTAAATTCCGACTCTGAACTGACTGCAGCGTGAGCGGCATTGCATGTTTTTCCTCATTCCATCCATGTCTTAGTCGAAATGGACGTCTTCTCCTGTCGAGCGTGCAACGTTGCATTCAGTAACAGCATCCTTTACCGAGCACACATGTTACATGTGCACCAGGGTGAGAGTCGCTCATTTTCACGTAGCATTTGTGCATACTTGGGTTTCTCTTGATTCGGTTAATGCGCCAGATAACTTTGTTTTCCAACTTTCAAGTGGGTTTCACAGGTGTAGCAAATCATTAGGTCAGACATGAAAACGCTTTAGTAGTGAAACCATCCCGTCGTGTCACTTTTGCAGTTATTGACAAGGTTTCAGCGCTTTATTTCAAGCGTTGCTGACATGTTTTAGCAGCCTTTCCGGCATATTGCCCGTCGTGCCATTTGATGCGCGATACCGTTGGAATGGTCTTGGTGCATCAAAAGCGTAAGCAAAGTCAACTAATCCTTCACATTTTGTGTTTTACACTAGCATGTTACACGAACTTGTTGTTTCAACTTTAAAAATAGGCTCTGACGATGGCAAATGCTGCATTTGCGCCCTGCGTTTCAATAGTAACAGAGAACTTGTTCAACACTGCATTGAAGAACACGTTAGTGAGTACATAGGCACTTGAACCCAATTACTCCAGAACTGCCTTATTGCTCTGCTATGTTTTTGGTGCAGATGCAAGATTTTCTTAGATTCTCACCTAATTGCCATACCCCATAGTTCAATTTATAGAGAGTGGTGAGATACGCCACTACTGCCTGGAGTGCTACGAGTACTTTGAGACCTGGGAGATGCTGGAAAGACACTATCGACGGCGCCATATTCGTGTGTACTCCTTCATTTGCCGTGTTCACCTCATCAGAGGTGCTTATGTTTATTCATTGTGCTTCTTGCTTTACAGATGTCTACGTAGAACTCTTTTTGCCGCTGCTGCAAGGGCACCCACACCTTTGCTAGCCTTGTAAGCATCTAATCTGCTTTGTTCGATTCTATTGCGCATTCTTCAACACATTAACCCATTAAGGCAACAGAATTCCTGGCCAAAATCATAACTCCACTCTATAAATACTTTGGTGGGTGCAGGATTTGCATCTGTTTACTTGGTCGAGAAAGCATTACAACAGTCCTTTGGAGTTTTGTAAACCATTGCGAGCTATTGCTGAGCTTCAACTACTACGCATGCTTCAACAAACCATCTAGTTTGTTGAAAACGAGAATTTTGTGTCTAATCCTAAGAAGAGCCATTTCTCTTTGTTTATACTTTATAGCGGAATGGCCAGCTCTCTTCTTCTACCTCCTACAGGTACCCATTTGGCAATGTCCATTGCAAGCCAAGATGCGTACGAGTCAAAATTTTGCATCGCCTCAAGTTCTACGTAAATTTGTTTGCTATGAGCGCCTAAACCATTGCTTTGCTATCAAAGCGTTCTGCATTACCAGTAAGAAACCGTCTCAGGTTTCGTAAGTTGAGGTGTCTGGCACTGCCAACATCACTCATCTAGGCAGATTGTCCAGTGCGCATTGCATCGTGCGACTACTCAGATCCAAATCCCTTAATTTGCTCTATACCCCAAAGTGCTGTAAGCAAACCAGTGTGGGGATGAAAAGAGGTCAACATATCTTATAAGAAAAACCTGATAAACAAAATCCCCGCTTAAATAGGCACGCGGGGAGTGCACTTCATTGGCTCGTCAAAAAATCGCTTTAATAGAGCTGTTAGAGGTGGTTTATGGGTAGGTTAGTTAATGTGAAACGATCTCTCTGTGGAGTCCATTTCGTTTAAGGCACAGGGATTCTAGCAATAGAGTTTGAGGTCTTACTCACTCCCTTACACATGACTCAATTCGTTTCTTGTTTCACATCAGCACTCTAGCCGAATCAGAAGATGGAGCTGGTAGTAAAGGAAGAGCCCTTGTTGAATGATTGCGTGGGCGGAAAACCTAAACAGCGTACTTGCATAAGTACGTGTCCAGAATCGGCTAAGAACACGGTGTGTGACGCCGATTTTCCATGTCAAGTCAAAGCTGCCTACACCTCTTCCGCAAATTCCGATTTTAATTACGCAGGTACTGAAGCACAGGGAGTAGTCTTGCCACCGAAAGAAAATAAAGGTGATGTCTCTAGAGCTCTCTTTGAGGCAACAGCCATACTTACAGGCAGCTTAGATTATCTATGAGTCTAGCTAACCCATATTATCCAGNCTTACAGGCAGCTTAGATTATCTATGAGTCTAGGTAACTCATAGTATCCAAAAAAGACGGGACACTTTACATGGCAAGATTTCCAGTTGTGGCAAACAAGTGTTTTGATGCATACGATGGACATGCGAGAAACCACTCCTATCCGGCAGCTAACTATTCGCTCACCACTTCCTCTGCAGTAAAAATACACCCTCTAGCAAAACAGGATGATTAGGAACGAGTTTATGATGCAGACAAGCTCGCCATGGGCATCCTGCTTCGTGGTGGTATCCTGTGATTGTGCTTCGCTTCTTAGGATTTTGACCGCCTTACCGTAATAGCCCGCCTCCCCATCACCCCACATAGGCGATCCGTTGGGCATCCTGCACAAAGCAAAGTAGGTTCAATGCTCAGACCCAGTGTCGGGTTGATGGTAAGCGAAAGAGATAGCGGTGGACAACGATGAGACAGTTTTTGTGTTGCCAATTGGGTTCCTTGAGTTTCAGGCAATGCTAATTGACTCGGCAATGCAAGGCCACCATCCAACGTCTGGTAAACACAGCATTATTTTGTTTACTTCTGAAATGTTGGACAATCAGTACTGACGAAACTCATGTCTCTGCTATTGATACACGTGAGCATAACACTGCCTTTAAACTGATTATGGAACGTCTACAAGACGCTGGATTGATCGCGAGCCCAAGGGAATAATTCTATAGCAACACTGCGTTTACTCTGTAGGACATGCAGTCCAGTAATATAAGAAGGCAGTTACTAGAGATCGTACCATACAGATGTGATCTTAATCGACACCTACTAATCAGATTAAGTTTCGAGGTTTTCTTATTTTGATGGGTTGCTACAAGCGTTTATCAGGGTCCTGTCATTACGGCCGGGGAGCTCGACCAACCCACCCGTTAGGTCACTTAAATTTTCGAACATTCATTCAATTCGGACGTGTAGTTAAAATGTTATTAAATTTTTTGTTGTCCATGCTAGCTCATTTGTATCCTCATGCACGATCTCCAGCGAAGATATCACCAATCCTCACCTTCACATCGAGTTACTGGGCGCTGTGGCATCCTCTCTGGTGCACTTGCTTGGCTTACAATCAACTCACTTTGATTTTTGACCCTTTGAAGCACCCAAATCTCATGCCCATTCCTTCTAAACACATATAGTGATTTCTATTTGGAACTTCTCACATGACTGTGACGCCTTGCTTGTCAATAACGCTTAGTTAAGTTAAACATTACAAAGTTGAGAGCCCTCTTGTACAGAGGACAGCCGCGATCCACTTTGGCCCAACGACATCTTTGCGCATTGGATTAACATTTTGGTGAAACCGCAAGCACCTTGTTGCGCAGGCATTTGTGGCCAACTAAAGTAGAGCCCTGTGAAATAATGTCAGATAAAGGGAAGCAACTGGAACGCAAGATTTCTCACATTCGGGAGAGAACAGAATGACCGCCTACAGCCATCCGATCCAGTCCCATACACGTAAACGATATGCAAATGATGGCTACTTTAAAACCATCCATGGCACTCCAAAACCTACAAGTAATTGTTTATATCATGCATATCAGCAAATAAACAGAAGCTCATAGGGCTTTTGACGTGTCAGCACAGCAACATTTTTAATGGCCATTTGGATAGTAACGTCTTTCACCGTCACTGATGCATGAAGACTTGTTCAGTGAATCGCTTCCATTTGCTGTCGTTGGAGTGTGTCTCGTGTGTGTTTGCAAGGTTCTAATCCCTACAGATTTATTGTCTCCGTCCATTTTATGAATGAGTACTCTTCAAGTAATTGACGTCCGATTCTCCTGGACTAACCAAACAAATATGGGACTATTAGGGTCCTGTTCTAATAGGGCTCGCATGTTTGGTTCCACTTGCCCTCTTGCTAGCACTCTCGATCCCCTCGTCGATTATAGATTATCCACTTTAAAATTTAGGCACTCGTTGGTCCACTAATAGCAGAAACTGGTGTTCGGTGCAATAAAATTTAGTGAAATCCCGCTTACAAAGAGTGGTTCAAATGCGCTTACAAGACCTACCCTTCCCTCGCTTTCTCACTCTCCTAATTACGGAGTTGCAATCTTATCCGTAAGTTTAAGCGGCGTAAACGTACATGCTCGAACCACTAGCAGTGAACAGTCTCAAGAGGCGTCGATTTACTTAGTCGATTCTGACTCGGTGAAACAGCCGACAATTTCGTTCACAAGGAAAATACAAGTGGTCATCCTTTAAATTCTACAGCGTGATGTCCAATAGGAAAGGACGGTGTCCAAGTAAGAATTGCAAACAAATGTATTTGCCTTAATCGGGTGGATGATGTCTCAACTATCCACTAGCAAATACGCTTGTAAAGTCCACAGATTGTTGGGCCTGCACGACTGAAAGTGCTCCGACGTTCAAACAAAGTGAGGGTCGGTCAGTGAGGCTCGTTTTCAAGGTAGCGTGCATATGACACTCAAAACGGAACTCGACGCCTTGTGTTAATGACAACGGTTTATGAATAAAGAGACTCAAGAATTGAACTAACTGGAGACTTTGAGACACGTTGGAAGTAAATCCCTCCAGATGGCAAATACATTTAACATGCTTTACTCCTTAGAGAAATAAAATACGTTTTGAAGAGTGTAAACATTTTGAATGGGTGGATGGATGGGTGGGTATGGGAGAGGGGAAAGGTCGGCGCCATGATAGCAATCAAATAACTTGAGGCCCTTCCATTCCATACCCTTTCGCATGGAGTCCCACAGCCCTTGAATTCAAATCTTCCGCACGTTGCTCCTTTCCATCCGCCAGAAACCACGTTCCCAACAGGGGCATGTGGAACCAATTCAATGTATTGCATCAGAATACCTTCATATTTGGTAACTCTCAGACGCTTTCTCAGGCGAAATTCGGCAGCAACATTGGTCCCCGTTCTAATCCTTCCATCTGTCCTGTGATCGAACCCTGCTTCAATGAGGAACCAAGCCGTTCATTCCAATAACAAATAACATCCCTTCTAAAAGTCCACTTCCTTCCTACGTGTGCCAGAGGGAAACAGAAGTCTCAAACTAACTCGCGACAGATTCTGGTGCAGCCGTTCATTGAGGAAATGAGGACCTGGGGTCAGAAGCGTAGAACGTTAACGCCAAATCAACATTAGATACTCGTCACAGATCAAGGAAAAGGAGGAAGACGATTTGCCATTTTCAGTCGAATCGTTATCCCTTATTCGCGCAAACTGCATTTGCCTGGAACTTGGCTGGTACAATTACATGCAGGACAATTGCTCGTCTTCAAGAATGTTATTTCGACAAAATGATGTCAAGGTGTTAGGCGAAGCGAACCATCTTTGCTCAACAGATTCGCTGACAATGAAGAGGAATGGCACTTCTCATATGCCTGCGCCAGCTTGACGTGACTGATATGCGAATCTCAGTTTCTTATCCTTTAAATAGAAATCACTTTCACTGGTTTGCGCAATGCTCAGGATTTTGCAGAGCCGAGGTCAGCATAACGGATGCAAGATGTACTTAGTCTGGGGTAGTAGTTGATTGACGATCCATGCCTCAAAACCACAGTTGAGTGGATTTCACCCTTGCATAAACTCCTTTAGGAAACAGTTATTATCAATTATTAATATTTTCCACCCTTATAACGAAAACAATGGATTTCCACTTGCGTAATCGTACTTTGATTTGTAATGGAACCTCATAGTACTCACATAGTTTTCAAGTAGCAAGAGCACTATGTTGGCTCGATAGAGTTCCCCAATATCGCGGGTTCACGCGATATCAACTTTGTTTTGCTCAGTTTTAGCTCCATTGGAGCCTACATGGCAACTAGGTAGCTTGCAAAGCATTGCTTTCGCAAATTACGCATATGAATTGATGAATACGTGCCCCATTAGGTAATCCCACCTCCAATGAGAGACTACATGGGTAAACCAGACTTGATTGGCATGACACGAATGCCATCCCCTGCTTTATAACACGGATGCCATACAATCGACTATGGCATCGCGTCCTCTGCCGTCATCACCATCGAGAATGGTTCCCAACCAGCCTAGCCACCCACCTGCTCCTCCGGTGCAAATGGAGAGCAATTTTGTGGACAAACAGAATGTCGAGTCTGTAGGACACCGAAACCGCCCTCTTCCACATCCCAATGCTGTTCCACCTAATCGCATCATTTAAGGGGGTAAATATGATCACTCTTCCTGGTTCCTTTAAACAAACCTCCTGAGGTTGATTGGGTCACGCGGCTCACTGAGAAGAAGGAAGCCGTGGCCTCGCTACGGTGAGTAGTCCAGAGAAGGCTGAACATCAAAAGTAACCAATGCTCTCAACTTAACGGTGCTCCCAAGGTTGATTATGGCTTGTTGTTCACAGACGAAGGGGAATTGCGGCCCCTCACTCATTCCGCTCATTTGCAAGCTACGTGTTAGGTCTCGTGAACTGGACTGGAAGGTAAATTAAGCCATTTTTGTTTTGTCCTGGCTTAACTCACTCCCAACCGCAGGTTCTAGATTGCACTTCTCTTAATTTTTGTGCGCATTGAAATTTGATTACTTTGATTGTTTATGACCATTACACGTAGAATTTTATTGCCAGAAAACTTAATTTGTGCATGCCGCTTTAAGGTGGGATTACACACTGCTGAGGTGGCAGACCTTCCCCCGGAAGTTGTTCAAGCACTAGGCAAGTACCTTGAACTTCTTGGTATCACTAATCTTTGCAGAGCAATCCCAAACTGGAGGTGGTTACTCTCTTCTATAACTCCACATTCCCACAATAGCAAGTGAAAGTGGATGGAGGACAGAGTCTCTATTCAGGTTGGCAGGCTCCGTACTCTGCAAGTGTTTTGTACAGCCACTCGGCAGCACCTTGAGCGACTGCAACTTGGTCTGCTATTCTCTTCTGTTCCATTCTCTTCTGTTCCATCTGCTAAACGCATATTAGAATGAGTAAAGCACCTTATCTTGAATTCTGGCCCTCCATTGCGGCAGCACCATTTCTCTCCAACCCCTTCACCGTGTACATGAGGATTATTTATAAAATTTGCCAAAATCACTCATCTTACAGGGGTTTATGTTGAAGCACTTCATCAGCCGCGCACGTTTGATGGAATGAGTGAGAGAAATCTATCTGGCTTCAAGTGTACCTCCGTAGTCCTTTTTTGGAACCCGATTTTTTACAATACAGGGAGTCAATCTGCGATCGAAGTATCTCAGGAGCACATTTGAGTACTATTTGTGTTTAGTCTATTTCAGCAGGCCGCATAAGGCAGTCTTCCGACTTGACCGGTGTCAAAGTCGAAGAGAATGCATCAAACGCACGACGAGGGTATGAGGAATGGGAGCGGTGTTGCAGCTACTGCTTCACGACAACGATTGTGTAGCATAACCGCTGTAATACTTCTGCCATCTGCTAGCATTGATCATCCAGTCATGCTGCTGGGTGAACAACTGACTGATTGGGCAACAAGCTTTTACTTACAGACTCAACAGGGCTGATTGCATCTGGTGGAGGTAGTGAAAGTGTTAGGATATCTTGCGTTAAATGAAATTGGTAAGACGCTCATGTAAGTCAACCTCAGGAGGGTTATTTTAAGGAACCAGGAAGCGTGACCATAGTTAGCCCTACGAATTTTGTCATTAAGAGGAGCAGCATTGGGATGTGGGAGAGGGCGGTTCCAATAACCCACAGATCCGACACCTGCTTTGCACATCGTGCGCGAAACATTACTGCATGTGTACCAAACGATCAATTAAATGGTCTACACGTCGGTGGCTCTACTGCATCCACCAAAGTCCGTATCACTTCGAAACTTCAGTCGCTGACATGAAATGCAACAAAGTGCATTTTTAAGTCGATGGATGGATCTTAGTGCCAGATGGAGATTTTTATCTAGTATTTGGTGAAAAGCCTGTCATCAGGAGCATGGACTGCCCTTCCGTTGTCACCTCACCTATTCCATAACGATTAATCTGCGTGTGAAAGCACACTTCATCAATTGTGGTAAGGGAATCGAAGACATCCAAGTGGCACGTGATGAAATATTTTTGCCACGCAATACTGTGCTCCATGCCATTGCAATAGCATCCCCTTTCATACACGAATGATCAGAACCACCTTGTTGATAAGGTCACACAAGGTCTTTTAAATTCCCTTAGGAGCAGAGATATTCAGGGTGCTTTCTTAGTACACCATGGTTTCGGCGTGATGAGTGAGTGATGTGACTCAATGTTGGAGGAAGCAGGGTCCAATCAGCGGGATGCAGTCTGTCCATTCCCGGAGTCACGGTTCAAAAACAGTCGGTCTCCATTAGCCAGTCTCAGCCCCTCAACCCGCGCTGAGTGGCGCATGGATGTTATTGAGAAAGACATCTGAATGGGAAGAAGCAGTGCAAAAAATAAACTAGCCCCTGAACTTTTGCTGATTTTTTTGTTATGATAGCCTTATGAACTGCAGTTTTCAGGGTCAATTGTCTTTACATCATGTTGTCTAGGAAGAGAGGTAGGAATTGTAGCTGTCAATGCTGAATGAGTGGTGATGAGGACTCAGCTATGACACCTGAATTATCCTCATAATAAGCATTAAATGATAGCGGGTGGTTATAAAATCATGCCCACAGGCATCGAAAGAGATGTGAAGTAGGTCTTAAGAGGTTCCTCGATTTACCGGTTAGGATGGGCCAATAAACCCCACCATGAATGGTTACATGTGGGTTTCACGACAGGGATAAAGAAGGGTAAGCTAACAGCATCAACGCTGCCTAACCACATAACCTATGGCCTGGATTCTATTTTTCGTGCCATTTATGTAGCCATTGCATTTTCCTTTCTCCGAATCAGCTCATCCTTATACCTTCCTTACAGCCTCAATTCCATTAACAGATTGGTAATCTCTACGAACAAATATCTTGACGCGTTTTTTTGAATTGGGCGGTCCTTTTAAAGTGAGAGGCTGCAGCACACGCATTTATCAAATGCTAATTTGTGTGGATAAAAGAGCGATAGAGGAAAAGACTTCTGCGTATTCCCACCTGCGAAGCATAGACAAACATGGGAAGCCATGTTTTTGTTTTAAATGCAATTCACACTCATAGAAACTCGATGGACTTCGGAAATACACACCCATCCATCCAGCAACAGTGTGTAGCTGTGCTGTCATCCCTGAACAACCGATGTGATGCCCGTTCTCTCAAGCGGTTGATGGTGAGTGGGACGCGTTGAAGAGCACAACACATTAGTCTGCTTGTGACGAAGGATGAACTTCGCGGCTGCACTGTGGAATCGGTGCGTTCATCACAAAGTCCTAAAATATTTGCTAGATTTGCATCAAATGGAAATTAAAGACATGGAAGCTACAACGGCTGCCATCATTTTTGTGCTATGCATGACACTGAATAAGTGCGGCAGCGTTGAGAGCAGCAACGAGATCGAATGAAGTGCCGTTAGTTGGTGCGTGCTGACCACGTGGATAGCACTGTAGATGGCACTAGTTGGAGTCGATGGATGTGTGCATGGGTTGCACTTTTGGTGTGTCTCTTTTAATTCTTGCCTTAATCGGCAAAAGTGTATTACGAGTGGGTCAAATAGTAGTTCAAGTGCCTACACGTTGCCAGGCCATTGGAGGTGTTTGTGAGGTTTGGTGCGGATTCAAGAAACGAAATCACGCAATCGGTAAGTCAAGAATAAGTATATCAATGCGTGCACTGCAAAGGATAACTGTTTGCCAGCCTCCCTGTAGGACGTCTTTTCTTCAATCCTCCACTACTCCCCTCTTACATCTTATCAGCCATTTTACATCACTAGCTGTCGACTGCCATTGATGGATGCGACTTAAGATTACCTGCTGTGCAAACTGGACTTTGCTTGTTCCTAAACCCATGGATAATTCCTAGCCACATTTGGCTAATATCTTTTAAGTAATAAGCGAAAATGAGTCAAGCGAACGCAAGTTGCTTAAGTCAAGCTGATGGTACTAATCGAAGAAGACATGGCAGTTGTGAAGGCAGACCATGGTGGCACTCATCGGTGGGTGTGATGTCTAGGTGGTCAGTGTGCACATCAGCATGCATCTTGGTGAATGTGCATTGATTGGGCCTTGTCACATCGGCACAAAATTGTTGGAGGCGGATGTGATAAAAAAGAGAGGCCTTGTCTCAGTCTGCTGCAGCATTAATCGTATGAATGCGCTGCCAGTTTCAAACTTGTTTTGCTTGCAGAAGTGTGGCACGTTGAAGGTCCGTGACACATGGTTGAGTTGGAGGTGGTCAAGGGACTACGATTTCCTTTCAAGTATGCGTATCCAACATGACATAGTGAAAGTAGTAAATGAATATAGAAACAACTTAGGAAACAATAGGGACTAGCAAACGTAGTAGTAAGATGTCAGGACATACTTGGTTCCTCAATTATGTGAGGTGGAAGCAATTTAGTTCGCCTCAGAGACCTTAAAGTACTCACTTACTGTCCCTGCTCATCAACTACTTCTGCTCTACTTATTTCACCCATAACTAGAAGGTAAGTCCCTTAAACCTAGTCTCTAATTAAGCCCTCGAGCTAGTAGACAGTTTGGCACTCTAGTCTTTTCTGATCATGATGACCGTTTCGCACTTAGCCGGTGGATTACAGGACTGGCAAATTATGGTCAGAACGGACGAGAAATAGCGATGAGATGCCATGCCGAGCTATAGCCAATGTGCAGAACAGCATCTCAAACAAGATCATACGTGCAATTATTGCTTCATTCACTTCCTCTTGAAAATGTTTGACACCGTGCAGTCTTAAACCACCTTCTCACTCATCTCGACCAATCAATTGATGTGCGACTTGTCATCTCATCCCTTATCCGTCCATCCATCCATTTGTTTACCTAACCACCTAGCCATCCAAGTGACCATTCATCCATCCTGCATCCATCATTTTATCCACCCATCCACCCTGTACCATGTATCGACCGATCCATTTGCCTAACTACTGTGGATCAACCCATCTTAAAACAATCAATCAGCATCCTCTTCGTGCCTGCTAATCCGACTTTGATCACCCATTCTTTTGTGTGTGTGTGTGTTTAAACCACTTATTTAGCTTTACTTATTCCATTATTTCATCCCTCCCGTTAGTACCTACTCTTACCAATGCTCGCAAAGCACCAATTCTGGTTCTAGCATGCATGCACATGCTTTTCAGGTCAAAATTGACTAAACCATATTCATTCCTCTCTTGTTGGACTCCCATCCATACATCACCCTATCAAACACTTCTGTTCTTCGAATTATCTCGACTGCATTGGTCAACGCATCCCTTCATTCACTTCACGTTCCTTCATGCTTCACCACACGATTATTCATTCCTTCCTTCTAACAACACCTGCCATTTTATCCACGATTCTGCGTATGAAACAAGCCACTGACTTTGCATGTTCTGTACACCTGCCACCCACTTTGGATCTCTCCTTCCCGCATTTCCTACCATCTATTTCTGCACATCTTTGACTGTCAACAGGCTCAACGCCTAATTCGAACCCATTATATCCAATTACATGGGTGTCAGTGTTACCCACTTGAAAGGCCTCTTCTTCATCCTCCTCCTCTTCCTCATTCGATCATCTTCACAGATGGGTCGATTCTTACCTTAGGAAGCTGACGTTTGTCGGCATAAACCAAACTCACAACAATCGTTTGACTAGTCATCTGGACTGAATCGCCAACCCAATCTTGCCTTCCTTAAAGTTATTTTTGCCTCTCCACCAGTTCACCTACCCACCTGACTTCCCACCTATTTCACTTCTTGTCTACTAACCACGCAATTATACGCTGAGGGTGTCAAGCACTAGCAGAAGTCATCTCTTAACTGTCATTCCCAGTCGGCTGTCATCACTGCAGCCTCCACCACCTCCTCCTTCCCTCACAATATTAGTTCGCCAACTGCGGCGACCAAAATATTCATTACGAATCCTGAATTAGTGAATAAGTAATGTGATACCGACAGCGTACGAAGAAGAGGAAGGAAGAGAGGGAGAAAGAGAGTCAGAAGAGGTTGATCACTCTAGTGAACACCACACATACTCAAGCATTTCATCGCTCTCTACCATTCATCCCACTTCTCTACCTTATCGTTGTTCCCACTACCCACTTCTTCGTCAGTTCCTCAGTCCCACTCTGTCATCTACTCACCCTCGGTCTACTTCCCATCCTCTACCTCCACCGCCTCCCTCTCAATTTCTCTGTGACCCTCCCCCAATCACCCATTCTGTCGTTTCGAATAAGTTTGCAGGTCAAAAGAAGTAGAAACGGAAAAAGTAACAGTGACCTATGCCACCATCTTCTTCTTTGTCTTCTCAAACCCTGCTCCATCCTATTTTCCTTCTCCTTCATCTCATTAGCTTGCCTTATCCAGCATTGCCACAACTGGTATCCTAGTTTATTTTACTTACCCCGGTAAAACAATGGGTTGCGTCTTCGAGTGTGCTGTTTGATAGGAACTCATATTCCTTCCACGAGGTCGATTCCTGCAGGCTTCTCTCGGGTAAATGATTAGATAAAATGGGTGTATGAATGAATTCAGAAACGTATGGAAGAAAAAGGAGGAAAAAAACGGAAGCAGTGCCACATCACTGTGTGGATGCACAAGCGTCTCGCTTCTAGTTAACCGGATGAATGCAACGACTGCCACTGTCGTTCCTGGTTCAAAAACAACAATTGGCCTGATCAGCACATTTGTCAGCTCCATAGCGATCGTTAGGAATGAGTTGCCAATTTCTTAAACCAATTTCTACCTCCATTTGCTCTCACTGTCTGTAAATTCCCAAAATACACCCTTCTGAACGAAAAGTTAAGGAGTTAAAAGCTGACGACAAGCAGTCCCTTCAAGACAGTGCATTTAATTCAAATCACAGTGGTGTGGGTGATTCGTCCCACACTCTTCCGCCTCCTTTGCATCTAAAATGGCACAAGAAATTTGGCCAAGGAAGAAAAGCACAAGGGCAAGTGATGCCTGTCCCACAAATCCACCTACAAGGAATGCCGTGTCCGAAGCCAACGCCAGAAAGCCTTACTAGACACCACGCGACACGTGCTACCAGTCGTATCACACGTATAGGATTCAAAGAGGTCACCCACTAATCTAACCATCAGAGGTGCCCTTCCACGCCTTGTCTCGTCTGCAATTATCTATCCTCCTTCGTGCTCCCCTTCCTATCACTCAATTATTCGTCAGTGCCTCCATCCTGCTTTGTTTCCTTCACACCTACGGTCTTCTCTTCTTCCCCCACCTCCGTCGCCTTCCTCTCCATCTCCTCGTCACTCTCACATTCCCACTCCCGCCATTCCAAAGACATTATGGGCCAAATCAGGTAGGTATCGTAGAATTTAAGGGTTAGTTACATCACCAATCCCTCATTCTCCTCTCCTTCTCCTTTTCTATCTCCCCCTCCCTTCCCCTTGCCTCAGTTCCATGCGTCAATTCAATGCCATTAACTCTGGAATCTTGTGTAAATCGCATGGAAAGGGAAAACCGTGTTTAGCATTTTTGAGTATGCCATCAAAAAGGGAAGTCAAATTCCTTCCATTAAGTCAGTTCCTTCATGTTTTACTTGGTCACATGGCTAGATGGATGAATAGGTGGGTCAGTTAAGGAATAAATTGGAGAAAGTGGGGAGGAATTAAGGCCCGCTGCACCACAGCACTACGTTGACACATCCTACGATGTCCATTTTCAGTCCCCATTTCTCCTCCTCCTCCTCTCCCTCTCTCATTCCATTTCCATGACTTCACCTCACCTTGCCTCTGCTTAAATCATTACTTTGGCGTTTTTAGCTAAACATTCATTTTCTTTGCTTCTACTGAAGATTACATGCAACGCAACGATTCGGCCAAAGATAGGATTAGGGGTGCGCATCTAAAGCGCCCATTCGTTAGCTCACTGGCAACCTTTGCGGATAAGTCGTCGAAGTCCTTAATCAGTTTACACTTTGCACCACATTGGCGCTTCTTACCTGCCTTCACAATCACCGAATAAGCAACAGCACGAGGAGGTCCACTGACGTACAACAACTTGCCCAGTATTCATATCACGCTTTGTAAGCACTGCAGCGCCATTCGCATCACTAGGTTCGACTAGATTTGACTAGGTTGGAACAGGTCAAAATGGATTAGACTGGAAACCCAGACTAGATAATGACAGACACAAATAAAGTGGGAAAGCTGAGCAAATATAGGGCTATCTGAACTATGGTGCATGGTTCACCCTCAGAGTCGCCTTATAAGTTACCATTTAAGTCAACTTCAACGCATATCGGACTCGAGACCACCCCAAAATATGTACGGGAGGCAACAAGCCAAGGAGATCTCATTCTGTTCAACGCTGCATGTAAACGAATAAATAGGGGCATAATCTTGTCGCTGACCTATCACAACATTCTTTCCCTGCCACAACTTTACCGAACATCACACCGGAATACCACTTCTGCCCCACTTTTAAAACGGAGTCAAACTCTGGCCACCTTAAGGCTGTGTGCATGGGAAATCAAAGACAGAATACCTGATTACTTTACAGATACTAGCGTGTGTTCCTTCAATCCTAACTGGTCACTGCAACGGAATCCATCGCAGACCGCACACACTTCATATAATCTCATGCAGCACTCATTGCACTGGCAAAGAAAAATCCGATTTGACAAGTAAGTGGCAACTGACTAATTAGAGTCTTCAACTTCCTTCAACCGGTTTTAAAAATGGGAGCAAAAAACAAATATTTAGGCTAAAATTCAACAACTGTTGATTTGCCAAATAAATGTCACGTTTAATGTTATCAATATTTGTAGCAGGAGAGGGAAGAGGACTTGCAGTTTGGACGACAAGACAACAACGAACAAATGAACCGCTTGTACTCGACATCCTACCATCCCCTCACATCACTCGTCTCCACCACCTACTGTGTCTGCACTCTCCATGTCACACCGACCAACTGCAGCCTCACCAACTTCCATAGCCTCAACGAAAGGCACCAAGACAACAGCCGTGGCAGCAGAACCATCAACATT
>LWMK02000026.1:1067151-1102038 GCA_001693075.2 Taenia saginata | reverse complement strand
GCACATTGGGAGGTAGCCTTTCCACCACTGCGGATCGAGACTGTTCACAAGTGACCTCCATAGGGCATGCAACCGTGGTGCACCCCTTCATTGCCACCTAATAATGGTCTGGTGAGGAAATAAGCAGTGCCTGCACAACTTTTTTACTCGAGCAGGCAAGTCGGCACTGCCCACAGATGGATTCGCTCGATTCTGGTCCTCCAATCAATCTCGACTTCCAGCGTCGCCTTTGAAGTGTGTCCTGGCTTCGACATTTGCTGCTCCCTACTTGACTCTCATTGCCCTGGAATGAGTAAAGGGAGCGCGAATGGTGACGGAGAAGGCGCCCCTGAGGGTGAGACATGCACTATAGATCATCCACAGAGGCATGAGACCCAGAACAGGGCATCAGCATAGTCAATCAACGTCAATCTCAAGGATTGTGCCATCAATCGTGGGGGTAGCTATAAATCAGTCAATATCCATCTACGGGGTTGTCGGACTCGTTCGGGGATCACCACATAGAGCTGTGTCTATCACAGCAGGCATGCGACTCATTATCGAGTGCTTGGCGCGTAGTGTTTTTATAAGTAATCTCTGTGTTGTTGCTTATTTCCACTCTGCCATCGCTTTTATTTAGTCCTGTTGGGATAGTTCCCTATTATGTTTGGAATGATTAACGATCCAATTGCGCCTTTTGATATCTTTTTAACTTTCGTTTGTACTATTTTCTTCATTTAACATGCATGTATTATTTGCCTATTCGCAGCGCTTTGCGAAGTTTCGGTTAAGTGATGCTTTTAAGTAATTTTTGGGATTGTGACTAAAGGTCAACAATTGATGGTTCCAAATTTTTCATAATCAAGGATCGGTTTCGTCTTTCAATGGTCGAGTGCCAAAGAGCTCTCGCTATTCACTTAACAACGTCTTCATTATGACACTATTCTTGCTGATTTTATTCATTTTCGCAATTTCCTCATAAAAGCCAATGATCTTGGAAAAAACGTTTAGAGGCGATTGCTTGGCGAGGTGGAGTCTCTTTCGCCTTTTGTTGGCCTACGAAGGGTGGGCATTAATCCATTTACAGCCTCATGGTAGAACGTTAGGACTTTCTTTATTCGGATTCAGTTATTGCGTGTAAAGTTAAGTAGGTTGATATGTTTCCACAAACTGTAAGTTTAACTGTAACTGTAAGTTTCTGCTAGAACGCCTTTTTGTATGGTTTTATTTGATCCCCACAGTTTTCCTTCGTTCGCGGGAGATTGTGCCTCTCTGAAGATGTGCAGGGGAAAAGC
This sequence comes from Taenia saginata, assembly GCA_001693075.2. NCBI lineage: Eukaryota > Metazoa > Platyhelminthes > Cestoda > Cyclophyllidea > Taeniidae > Taenia > Taenia saginata. The sequence continues at coordinate 1,100,764 of LWMK02000026.1, read as the reverse complement.
AGGCAATTTGTTTCGCTTACTTGGTTCAACAAGCAATTTTAAGGCAGCTTTATTGTTCATATTAAGGCAGCTTTATTGTTCCTGTCTCCAAGCCTGTCATAAATTTATGCGCAGATTCACGTTTGACATCCCGAAACTGAGCAATTTTTGTTGATCCATCCCCACGTTCTGTGCTGCCTTTGCTTTGAGCCTATAGGTGCTTGCCATTTTTAACCTATAGGTGCTTGCCATTTTTAAAAGGGGAGGAAGGATTGACAAGTTTATCTTATACGCTTCATTTGTGATAGAGGTTCCTTGTTCCACTCCTTGGATGAGCCCCCGGTGTGCACTACTTTTGCTCATAATGCCCCCCACGATTCCCAGTACCGCTCACAACTTTGCCTTAAGAGAGGATGATAACCTCTGAGGTCATAGAGAGATCTAGCATGTAGATTATTTATCACAGCCAATGCATCTGTCCCACGGTCGCCAGAGTTTGGTTGTGGTCTGCTGACGACGACGACGACGACCTAACCTCAGCCCTTGTGTAGCTTGGGGTGAGGAGGGGACAGTTTCATGCCTATCGCATCACTTCGGTTGTGAGACATCGGTTGTGAGACATCCCGACTGTGATGTGCGCTTTTACTCGGGCACAGTGGAGAGGAGGATGCTGTAATAGCAGGCGCACCTAGGGGCATTGAGCAGTTGTGAGGTGGAGGGACGTTTTGTTCTAGTTGAGCCGAATGAGCGTCTCGCGTACTACTCAGAGACTGGTCCTGACATGCATGACAGGTTAGTCACAAAGGTAATTACCCTTTCCTTCCATCCCCACCATACACGTCCCTTGAAATTGAAAGGAAATGTTTGGCTCAACTTGTCGAAACCTTTAGCTCAAATGCATTCGTCCCTGGCACAATTTTGCAACAGCATTCGTCCCTGGCACAATTTTGCAACAAAACAGACTAAATGGATCGTGTGTCAAGCAGATCCTTGGAATTATGAAGTGTAACTTACCAATAAACTTTCTCAGGAAACACCACTGTGCAGTTGAAATGATTACCAACATTTGCGGGATCGCGAATGACCGGTGGACTTCCACACCGCTCAAATTTCTAATTGCTGAATAGGTTGACGTTTCCTGCTTTTACAGCACTGGCGCTGGTCTGTGTCATTCCTAATATCCAATGTCAACTTCATGTATAGCGTGAGCTAGCGCTTACTGCTCTACGTGATATCGCTGTACCATGATTCCTTTGACAGTTGTAAAATCAGCACCTCCAGCTAGACCTTAGTTCCTTTGTGTTAGTCAAGGCTCTCCCCAACCCAGGCTTGATGTTTTCGTTTCACAGGCTCAAATGTCGATGATGTCTTCTGACAGCATTTTGATGTGGAACAGCACAAAACCTAGTAATTCGTGAATTCTCGCCGTTCCTGATGCATACATCACCCTCTCCAGGCTGGTATAATGGCTGCACAGTGTTATATATTCCTGCAAATTTTCCATTATTAGTAAATTTTCCAAGTGTTACTCCATTGTTTGTGTTTCTTCGCAAACAGAAGAGCGCGGCGGTTGTAAGGGTTTGAGAAGGCGATGGTAAATTTGGCTGCTGAAGGACGTGGACGAGGTGTGTGGGATGAGGTAGTCCACCGTTACGTTTCGGATAAGGCATCATCTCCCGTGGTGCGGGTGTTGGAGTATGGGATTGGTGGATAAGCAAAGGACTCACTTACCTCAAGCCAGAGAACAGTCTTGCAGAGCAAATCAAAGCTGCCTTACGATTGATTCTACAGACTGGGTTGTTGGTCTGTGGGGATCAAATGCACGTTGTGCTGCTGCTCTGTAGCACAGCCCTCAGAGGCCTGGTGCCTCTTCTCTTCACTTATGGCTCAGTACCATGTGGGAAAAGTGTCAGGATAGTTGTGCGAGTGCAGCAGATACACTTTGCTGCGAACGAATTATTAAACATAAATCGTAGCTTAGCGCACTAATTTTGAGTGCCGATCTGCACCGATTTGGAGGACATTGACGGGTAACAAGCAAGGTTATTTGGAAGCAGTATATGCCAAACCGAAGAAGCTGCCGAGCTTCGTCTGTTGGATGGTGTCCGTCATGTCCCACTCGTTATGCACGATGTTTGGGGACCGCCATCCCTTCTGACGAGTGCATACCCTAGAAGGGTGACAGATACTTACAGAAAATTACATTTTTGAGGCCTAAGGTCAGTCCCGTGTCTCACAGGCTGTCCAACACCAGGTTTGGGTTGTCGTTGTGCTCTCAGATGTCTGTATCAGAGACGAGATGGGTCACACTTAGCTTTGGGAACAAACCCACTTATGCTGATTGCATAAGGCGCTGGAAGGTGGTCGCTACGCCACAGCGTCCAAATGGCTTCCATCTGTTCGCCTCTGCCACCTTGACATTCTACCATCCTGAAGTTAAATCAAGAGTGGAGAACCGTCCAAAGCCAAGTCGACGAATGTAGTGATTCATTGATGTGAAGCAATGGAAATGTTGTATACGGGTATAGTTGTGCCTTCATAGAGGGCACTACAGGTGTTATCTGTACTTCTAACGATGCGTAATGCTGCTTCCTCAACTCATGATTTGTCAACCTCAAGAAGGGGTTTGTGCGAGTCGATCAGCGGTAGCGTAACTTTAGGCGGCAACAAGCTCCGCTCCCTCTTACCGTCTTCGCATGTGATTTGATGTGGTGGCTGGATGTAAAGTTAAAATGGATGCGTCAAAATTAAATGTAAAGTTAAAATGGATGCGTCAAAATTAGGAAGAGCACGAGAATGAGTGGAATCAGCATGCTTACGGGACACTTTGAAGCAGCATCAACGAATGAGGCATGAGCACCATGAGTCAGGTGGGTATGCGAGGGGAAAATTGTGGCTCAGTGACTCATGCGACTGGCCGAATCGAATGCTCATTGGCACTATGGTAAGAGAACAAAGTGTTCTCTCAATCGCGCGATTTTGATCACTGTCTTGAGTTCGGTATCCCCTGGACTACCTCTCCACTTATAGTCAGGCTGTTGGTCTGACTCAGATAAACTTAAGTCCCCGATTGAGCGCTTAGATGATAAGGGTCGGATTGACGTGACAAAATTGTCCTGATGCCGTTGGGTGGATGAATGGGTGCCACACCTGAAATATATATTCTGAATTGCTGAACCTGTGGAGCTTTGCAAACAAGTGTCCATCAAAGTTGTCGCCGATGATGAACAAAGCAGCCATCCAAGGACTCGTTTCGAGTGATAACCGTATCAGCCTGCAACACTTTCCATTCAGATTGCAATTGAACCAAGCAATTCAAGAAACTTAACCTCCATAGACGCCCATGCAGCCCTCATGGATGGACAGGCCATTGACTGTGTGCAACAGAACACGGACACCCTGTGCATGAATGATGAATTGTTACGGTTCCCACACCTGGGCACACAGATGGGGTTAGTGGGGCAACGCTAGGTGGGTGAGAGTCAGTGTTGGATTGGTGGCAAGACGTATTGGCCTAGTGCAGTGGTGCAGGATGCAAACCTGAAGGGAGGAAAAGGAGAGGAAGGGGAGAAGGAGGCGAGGTACCCACCGTGAGCAGAAGTAGGTTAAGGTGGTACGCAAAGTTTCGCACGGTGATGGTGCAGAGTAAGCAAAGTTTCGCACGGTGATGGTGCAGTAAAAAAGATTGTTCGATGAGACGTAGCCAATAAGTGGGATGACAACTGATGGTAAAGGATGCGAAACCCTTGCAATCATGAAGCACATCGTAACTATAAGTGAAGAAGGCGGTGAACCACAACTCGCCTTCACCGAGTGCATGGATACATGCAGTTGTGGAGCTGTCAACACAGAAACCGACAAGGCGGCAACAATCGCCAATGAGAAGTCCATGATCAGGCTGATTGGTTGAACAGTAAGTGAAGTTCAGATCAATTAATGCCAGCCTCCGGCCTGCAGATGTCAAGGCTCGGGTTTCCACTTCTAGAGGTTGTGAATGACTTGCAGAACTAGGTGCATGCTGTGAACACTAGACTTTTGACCGAGCCTAATCCTCCAGGCCAAAAAGCGAGGCTTCGCATGAGTGACTTTTAGTAGGGGGCGCTTTCAATGCATAATGAACAAAATCCACAATGCTAAAAAGATAGTTTTGGAGGGAATGCATGTCCTTGTGGGTGCTTAGAACAAAATATGGAGAAATAAGAGAATGAGACATTGCTCAAAACTTCCTCAGTGTGATTCAAGATAACTTGCCGAGATGGAACTTCAATGGAATGTTGTCGCTTAGAGGGAAGAGAAACTGTCTGCTCTATCAGAAGAACTAAAAAATGAATGACAGCTGCTGTTAGTTATTCAATTTGCCAACCTCTAAGGTGAGGAAATGAATGACCGAGTGTGTATGCCAGAACAGGTCCGCATATGCCAGAACAGGTCCGCCAGCCTGATCTCCTTGGCCCATTTCGAAAAACCAGACTGATGTAATTTGAATATCACAATCAGCAACTAGGATAAAAGGGGAAAAATATTTAAGGAGAGACTACCTGAGTGGAACGAAAGTAATGAGAAATTTGATGTATGCGAAGAATCGGGAACGTCTGCACATCATGCGAATGGAATCAAATCTGCTCTAGCTGTCACCCTGAGGGGTAATGCAAATTAGACCTGGTGCTCTAACTGGACGCCACCTTGTCACATCTTGAATGCACTTCGCAGGGGTCACCATCAGCAGCGCATCATTTCAATCTGACCTCTTGATTTTGTTCCTTTCTTCTGCTCCACTATGCTACAGAACTCTCTTTCCGCTCAAAGCAGATGACTCACTTCTCATTTTCCCTTTCCCTCATTTTATTCCCTGCCCTCAACCACAACCACTTCTTGAAGCCGCCTTGTCGACTAACGCATGGCCAAGCCTTCTGGTTGCCTCGACAAACTCATGCACTGTAATAGCAGAATTGTTCTTTGCTATCCCATCCTAGAACCTCACATCTGTGATGCTCGTTTGTCTCCTCTACCTCGAGAATAACTACGTCAAATGGCGTACATTCAAAACTGATTACCTAAAATTGAAAACAGGCAAATGGATGTAAGGCCTCGTAGACCTGAGAATAATTGACCATTCAGCCCAATAAATGCAATGCTTACGAACTGTGAATTAAGTCGCTCGTTTGACGCTCTGACGGTGCATGATGAGATGGTGTTTGAAACGCATAGACAGTGACAGATTTTGATATTCTTTCTTAACCATTGGAATTGGAGAGAAGACCACGTATCAGGACATGGCAGCCAACTCAACGCTCAACAGTAGGACACAAGACACCCAACAGTGATATGAGACCCTCAAATTGCGTGCAGTGGACAAATCGTCGTCTACTATTGAGACCTTTGAAGTTGACCTTGACGTGCGATACACTATCATCTATGGGAACATTGTGCAGCACCGGATTTGCAATCAACCAAATGTCGCCTATACATTCCAGCTTTATTTCAAACGATGCAGTTTAGCATTCCTTTGGTGATATGAGGGCTGTGCGAGGGCTCGTGTATTTCTTCCTTATTCATTAAAAATTGTTGCTACTTTGCCACTANTTGTTGCTATTTTGCCACTATAATTAAAGAGGAGGAGGAGGAGGTGGTATCCTTAGTGTGTAAACCAGTTTTGCACAGAAGACAAGTCAGGTGGCAAGTAGTCAGCGGACATGCCAGTTTTTATGACATGGTTTACCTCAAAATATATGCAGTAGAAGAATTGGTCGAGCGTTCAAGTTTCAGTTTTATGAAGTTATTTGGAATGCCTAAGATCTGGATCCATTAAGATTTGTGCCCAATTAGTGAAATTTAAGCAATGCTCGAAGTGGGATCGAATTCAAAAAAACATTCCACTAGAAGAGCAGAACCTATTAGCAATTGTCGGATTAGTAGTAGTCATGCAATAAGGATGTGATAATCAAATGCTTTTGTCTATTCAGTTCATCATCATTCTACCATTCACTCACCCTACCCTTCCGCACGCATTCTTTGATCACATTTTCTCCTCCTGCTGCTCTTTTCCTTCATTTTGATTAAGAAGGGCACCTCGTGGTAAAAGAGAGAAGTACCTAAATGCCTAAAAAGAGTCCGAAGACAGGCAATCTCAGTAATGCTGCACATTTAATGGAAGAACATTAGCAGTAGTAGACTCTTTCCCTCCCTCCTGACCTTCGGGCATGCACTGTACTGCACGAAATTCAGCTCATGTGAAGAACCACAAAGGCGAGTGATGCCCGCTTCCAAGAAGCCACCACGCGACACGTACCACCGAGTGAGTCAGGAAAAGTTATCACTTAACTAACCACCACACACTCACTTACACATTCCATCGCGATNCAGGAAAAGTTATCACTTAACTAACCACCACACACTCACTTACACATTCCATCGCGATCTGCCATTCATCCTGCCTCTCCACCCTATCACCGTTTCCATCATCCACGTCTTCGTCAGTGCCTTGGTCCCACTCTGCCACAAGGTCACACACCGTCACACTTCCCTCGGTTGATCCTGTCCACTATGTTCCAGTGATGATTGCACGCTGGCACGCACGTGCATTTCAAAGCGGCGGCTTTGATCCATCATCGCAATTTTCGTATTTCGATAGCAATTCACCAACACATTCCTTTGGATTGAGAAGAAAGAGAGCAGGTAGGGGGGCAATTCCTACTGCTAATGAGATACATGGGGTGGAGTGTTGATGTCAATGCTCGTTTAGAGAGTGTACTCCTTCTCTGAAAATAGTAAACGGAACTTCTCATTCACCATCGGATCCATCATTATTATTATTATCATAATGCTTGTAACGATGACCGATTAGGCGTAAACAACTGCAGTCAACTCAGGGTCTCTGTGGGCAGTGCTGCCTTGAGGTAAGGAAGATTAGTTTTCATTGTGACAGTTAAGTGCGTCTTAAAAAATACTCCACCTCGATGAGGAAGGCCCACTGACAGCTCTCATTCCACCTGTTCCAAAGAGAATTGAAGGAGAAATACGCTTATTTTAATCGGAGTCTTGAACCGCAAGAGAAGGAGAAAAAGAAGAGGGAGAGAAAGAGAATGAAGGGGAGAAGGCGTGTTGTTATATTGATGTGGAATTTGAGGATTTGATTTAACCTGCGGCTCAAAGATCAGGCAGCAGTGTTTTGGCTTTCATATCACCCAACATATTAAAAAGAAAGTAAGGACCAAGGGTCATAGTTAAGAGCAGAATCTTTTTATTAGGTTTTCTGCTGCTCCTACATGCTGGTAGTCCGTGTAGGTCAACTAGGCTTCCCCTCCTTTCGACCTCACTTGCTACCTGCACTCTAGCTCACCGCCTCTCAACAACTTTACTTGTTCACCTACCTAACTGCCTACCTCAATCCCCCTCTCCCACCTTCACCCTCCTTCTCCCCTCCACAGTTTTCTGTGCAGCATGCTACTTCACTTCCGTCAACTTCTCCGTCACAATTCCAAATCTTTAGCCATCCATCTACCCATGAGCTTATACTCCTGCATTTGGGCTTTTCCTTCTTGGAAGTAGTAATAGGCCCTTCACTTTCTCCACGATCCTCCTAACGTCAAGTAACAATGACTGTTGATGATGATGCACAACACGACCACATTTGACTTACCACGCAGACGAGTACGAGACAAGCACTCACAACCCTCCACAATCCATGACATGCATATACTACTACCACCCACGCTTAACACAGACAAATCACCCATCAGCCAGTCCCTTCCCAAATCAACAATAGCAAGGAAACTGCAGATTTCCTTCATCACCTTTGTTATTTTAAACGCTAACACTCCTATTGCTAGGGTACGCATCTCGTGCACATGTGGCCTGAGTAAGAGCATGGGGAAATTTCAGTCATGTTAGTCTAGTGTTAGTAGATAAATGAGCGAAGAGAAAGTTCTTGATGCGAGCGATTCGTTGCCCGTATATTTGCATGCAGTTGAGTCAGACCCGTAGGCGCTGCCTGTGTGCTGCACCGAGTCTAAATGCTGATGGTAAGTGTACAATTGAGTAGCGCCAGCACCACCAACAAAACTGTCCATTTCAGAAGAGGATGAGCCGGTCGTAATTGAGGAGGTGCGGAAGGAGGAGGAGGAGGAGGAGGGGACGTCAATGCCATCACCACCATCTCACAAACGAATGCACACGCGACTGTAAACAAATAGGTTTCATGTGTTATATAAATCAATGTGAGGAATAGCACAGCAGCAACAGAACCGTGCATTTGTATGCGATGTAAAAATAAGTAAATAGTAAGATTACAAGCAGACGCTTTGAGCTGCAAAACTAAACAACCTCAAAATTTAGGGAAGGAATCCCAACTGGGCCTGACTTTGTGACTCTCTCACTCATTATTGCAATCCTAACGTCGACGCAGACGCCATTGCAATTCACCATCCTTTCTCAACAAGACAGCAAGCTTGCCTATCGGTTCAACTCCAATCCCTCACTCGTCTTTTCTGACTAGCATGCGCCCATGCCATCACCTCCTGCATGTACCACAAACGTGACACTGATCACATCGCCACGCCATCTACCACACCGGTTTCGTGCATGTCGAGGTCTACGTTGCAGGACAAATGGGAGCCCTCCACGAACGACTCGAAAATCTCTCACTGTCTACCCTTCCACAGATCCACCATGGCCTGCTCCACCACCACACTAAGGTAACGGCACCTGAGGAATATAAAAAACCAAAAAGTGGAAAATCCCATGCATAAATGTTCAACTCACTGCAAAACTACGACGCACAAGCGAACTGAACTGCGGTAATGGGCAATAGCGTACAGTGCAGGTGTGTCAGTGATTTGCCTCCTCCTCTTCTCCGCTCTCTTTCCATTTTGTTAATAATTATGCTGCCTTATAGATCAGACAGCTGGGAAGCTCCACAGGGGGCAGCAGTCGCGCTCACTCATTGCGAGTGCAGGCGAGAGCGTGGACTGAAGAACTATCAACGCTGTCTTCAAAGTCAGTGGACTAGGATGCAGCCAGCCTCGTGGTTTCTTACAGCCACCTGAAGAAGAGGTGGTAACAGCCACTAAGACCGTAAAATTTGATGCCGACTTAAGTGAATCCCGCTGTCTTCCTTTCTCCAGGCCCTCCTTCTCTTCTGCCTCCTCATCTCACGTTGTAGGTGTCGGATAACAGCTCTAACTCAAGATTTAATTCATGTTTTCGTGTTGTAGCAGTAGGTCTACACTTTCTTGGCTGATTGCATGCAGGCGTGCACGTCTCATTTCGGGTCTGGCGGCTTGAGAAATTGTAGATTGATGGCTCCATCTACTTCGTTAATAAGTGATTTTAATTGAATGATGTCCGATTCTTTCGAGCCAACCAAACAGGCAGGCGACTATTAGGGTCCTGGTTGTAAAAGGTTTGCATGTGTGGCATATGTGTGTGCGACACAAGATACCCAACAGTGATATGAGACCCTCAAATTGCGTGCAGTGGACAAATCGTCGTCTACTATTGAGACCTTTGAAGTTGACCTTGACGTGCGATACACTATCATCTATGGGAACATTGTGCAGCACCGGATTTGCAATCAACCAAATGTCGCCTATACATTCCAGCTTTATTTCAAACGATGCAGTTTAGCACTCCTTTGGTGATATGAGGGCTGTGCGAGGGCTCGTATATTTCTTCCTTATTCATTAAAAATTGTTGCTATTTTGCCACTATAATTAAAGAGGGGGAGGAGGATTGGGGAACATGCTGACCAGGCCAATAGACGCTATCTTTGTCGCCGGCGCTGTTGGCATTGGCGTCACCACTTCTATCGACAATCCCATCGAATGCGTTGCTGACACCTGCAGGTATGCTTGTTTGTCCCACACCTACTTCTTTCTCCCATATTCTTCTTCTCGTAACTGCCTTTCCCGACTTCTCCTCTCTCTTCCACCCTCTCTCTCACTCTCTCTCCCTCTTATTCGTGCATTGTACGCACCGCATTCCTTATTCATTGACTCGGCATTCATGATGAATGTTTTAGTCGACGCGGTTGGCAACTTAATCTAATGTGAGAAGGAGGAGGCGGAGGAGGAGGCTGGAGCGATGGTAGCCGACTGAGAATGGCAGCTGGGAGAAGACTTCGGCTACTACGTGACACCCTGGTTGCAGGATTGCGTGGTCAGTGCAACCCACGTATCATCCTACGTTTGCCTTGAAGAGGAAAAGAAGAAAAGGAAGGGAAGAAGTGGATAAACGATGTAGTGCAGTCTCTATCGCGAAGCTGCTAAGTTGTTAGCCTCGACAGGATGTGAAGTGAGTAAATATCTCTTCCAACTCTTTAGACATCCCCGAATCTATTTATTTGCCTATCCATGCACTTATGCGTCTTTCGACCAACTCTTTATCCGTCTCATCATCCACAAAAGTGTTCAGCCATCTTACCTCTTCCCTTTAGTCCTAGCAATGTCCCTCCTCTCGCATTTCCCATGTCGGCATCGTCTCAGCCTCTCGCTTAAGTAGCAGCTAAGCTTAGTGTAAAATAGTCGCGTGTGATAGCTGAATATTTTCTTGTCGTAGCTATAATGGATACTAAATGGCTTTATGCGTGTGCACTACTAATACTACTACTGTTAACCACTATCGGTTGTAGTCATGGTGTTTGCAGTTCATTCATTCTTTCGAAGTGGGCACGATCTTGCATCGAATCCTAGTTGTACGGGGCAATCTGAGTTTAGCAATGAGGTTATTTGAAGCTGAGGATTCCCAGATCTCTCTCCTCCCCCATCACTTGCACGCTCTCATTTATCGGTTGGGTTTTGCATTCTTTGAAGGATTTGTGTGTTGAGTTATGTGAGAAAACACCATCAGTGGCTGTCACTGAGGGCTTAGCATAGTCCTTGGCCTATGCTGAATTGAGTTAGGTCACTTCGTGTCTGTTTCATTTGGGAGCTTTTCCCTTCTTTGCGTTCATGATCTCACAGCCGTGGATTGTGATAGAAGTGATGAATTATTTTTTTTAGTATACGGTCTCTTCGGGATGAGCCGTTTTTAATCTCGAACTTTCTTCTGTAGGCGTAATTGTTGAATAGGTGAAACGCAAAGTGCCTTCTGGCATTTTGCCACGTAGAATGTGTAATGTTTACGGGGCGCTATTGTGATGCAAATATGTCGCATCTCGTCCTATCGCGTTGGATTTTCAGTTGAGTAGGTAGGCAGGTAGGTAGGCGGGTAGGTAGGTAGGCAGGTAGGCAGGCAAAACCTAACAGCAGATGGTATCACACCACCGCGGGACTCAGGAAACATGGCGTAGATAAATGGGTAGATAGATAGAATTTGGGCTAGGGGGGCGGAATAGATAGTGAGATTGGGATGTGGACACCTAATGGGGGTGGAATGGTGGAGGCTAGATGACTGTAGAAGAGCTGTGGCAGATAAAAAGGAGAGGCAGGTTGCTGAGTGATGTGAGGTGAATAGCTGGTGAGGAATTGTGACTGCGTTGTAAAGAATCGGTCGCTCTGTTGGTGGCTGCTGAAAGCCTGGTATATCACTGAGGTACACAAATGGAGGTGGTGGACGGAAGGAAAGTGATGTGCATCGTTATGGATGTAAGGCTTGTGTTGGCGGAAACTGGATATGGGAAGTAGGCGCAGACAGATTGAAAGGGAGGGAGGTTAAGGGTTGATGAGAACTGAATGCCCGAAGAGGTTTATGGACAGGAGTGTAAGCTGTAGAGAAAGGCTAGTCTGCTTTACTAAATATCAATGGGACAAATAGGCATCGTTGTTAGAGTCTTGTGCAAGTAACGCACAAAAATTATGCTTGCATATTGTGCCAGTTTTTTGTATAAATTATAAATTTGTTTTCTGCCATGCATGAGGCAAATGTTAGCTATAGTAGAATGCATTTTGCTTATTTTACATCAGGAACCCTTTTTATGTCTTTGGCGGCGTTTTAGAAGGGCTGGGCTTCGGTAGGATCGTCGTGGTACATGGTTCGCTGTCTTTGCTAATGCGTGGAGGTATGCGGCAGCATGTTTGCGTCAGGTTGCCTTCAGCCTCTCCAACACTTAAGAGTGCGTAGCCTGTGGTGCTGCGTTAGTTGGCGCAAGTTCCGCGCATGCCTTGAACCCCGTTACTGCCGCCTCGTAATCCTCCAGCAATGGATCCGTATCTGCACAGCTGTCGGTGATGTTGCCTACTAAGCTGTAGGAAAGACACCTTTCCATGCCTTGAACCCCGTTACTGCCGCCTCGTAATCCTCCAGCAATGGATCCGTATCTGCACAGCTGTCGGTGATGTTGCCTACTAAGCTGTAGGAAAGAAACCTACTTGAGTAACAGGAATTGTAAGCAAGACTTTCCTTGCTCTCATGGCGCATTCCACAGCAATGCCAATTCCAAGGGAGTTTGCAAACAAGCAACGGGACAGATAGCTCTAAACACTATGAGCATGTTCCATAATATTCACTTTAGGGGCGACAGTTTTGGTCGACACCGCATGCCAATGGAATGATATTGAACTCGTGTATCTCGGCAGCAAAAATGAACTAAGGCTGGAGAAGAGACCGAATTGTATAGCATGAAAACTGCCATTTTACTTTATGTACTTCGTAGCAAAGAGATTCATTTAATTGTCAAGAATAACCACTTCAGCCATCGCTTGACAAAATGAAGAGTGTGCACTTATCCACCCATAGCAAACGACTAAGGCATATGTATTCCCACCGTTCACTCCTGCGAACCGAGATGAAGCTCACCAGCTATTCACCTCACATCACTCAGCAACCTGCCTCTCCTTTTTATCTGCCACAGCTCTTCTACAGTCATCTAGCCTCCACCATTCCACCCCCATTAGGTGTCCACATCCCAATCTCACTATCTATTCCGCCCCCCTAGCCCAAATTCTATCTATCTACCCATTTATCTACGCCATGTTTCCTGAGTCCCGCGGTGGTGTGATACCACCTGCTTTTAGGTTTTGCCTACCTACGTGGTGAGAATTGAGACATTGCTACATCCACGCTGTGATGTAGCTCGATTTGTAGGTAGGAATGTGTTGTAAGTAGACTCAGATAATGGGTATTTTGAAACAAGCCTATCTTCTCTTGCGGTGCTGGTGATGGCTTGCTGTCAGTCCAATCATTTACCTAAATACTTTGCTTTACATTTTATTTGATTCATGCCAATGCAAATTCAGCGAGATGAATCGTTTGCTTAGGGCTCTTACAGCGAGATGAATCGTTTGCTTAGGGCTCTTAGCATCCACTCTTATGTATCGCCTTTTCATTTTCCTACTTCCATGGCACATCGACATGACTTATAGCTCCACATACCCAGTCGGATTATAAGTGGTAACTTAAGCCACGCGATGCTGCTGCCTTGGTGTGGTAACGTGGAGGTTTCCTCCATCTACAGGCTTTTCCTGGCGTCTGGGCGAATTAATCAGTGCTGAACTATATACTGGCCTCTGTTGACCATGTCGAGCAATCCCTAATCCCATATCATGTCAATTCTGCGACACGTCTTACTGATAGCGTCTTGGCCCATCCAACTTACATCACCAAGTAGTGGGACCACGCACAATATGTTTAGCAATGCACAACGCACGAATACCAACGACGTAGAATATTGAACATCTACTCATATCTACGTGCGCTACTGCAGAAATACGCCATTTTAATTATGTGATGGCGAGATTCACGTGCAAGCACCCTTTTACTTGGCTTATCGCGGACTATTATTGATGCCTTAAAAGAAAATCACTTATGATAAAAATTTAACGATAATGATAGCGTCAAACTGAGGCAACGAGTGATTGAAGTCTATATCTATGCAGGAGGTGTGAAGACTCGCAACTAAGCGGCATCCGAGTCTGGCCTCATCAGACATCTAGGTTGTGCACCTGTCCAAGCATGAACGCTTACTTGACACCTGAAAAATGCATCACTGTGAACCATGATCTCAATTCTGTGAGTAATTTTATGCCACTGACAACAGAATATGCAGCATAGACTTTTCGGGCTTACCTCTGGTCTCCACCCACACCTTCCATCTTCGCATATATTACATACACCCACAAGATCCCTTTATAGAGAGTTGTTGATGGAATGCAAAAGTGGTTTATAGAAAACAGGCGGGAAAATGTACAGGAAGATGTAGAGGTGAAGGGAGATTAAGAAGTACAGGCCTTATAAGTCCTCACTGTAGCGATAATTGGGTTTGGTGATGATGAATCCAAGGCCATTCCCACACAAGCACCAGCAATGCGCGGCTTTGCTCGTGCAAACTTCCATTATCCTTATTGGCAGTCATATTCTGCTCGTGTTGACCACCATCTTAGTGGACGGTTTTTGGCACTCATGGACGAATCGAGCAGTCGATAATGACAATAGGAGATACCGTGGCTCGTCTTTGATAGTCTGGATGCGAATGCATTTACGTAGGCGACTTTTGCTTGCGTCAATGTAGGCATTTTAAATTGCTTGCGTCAATGTAGGCATTTTAAATGAACGGTCTATTTTGAGGTCCTGTCGCTCCTCTCTCGTAACTTACCACACAATCCTTATTCCTGTCGTCATATAATGTTTTGCAAAACGTGAAGATTGTGCGCGCGCAATTAATTACCAGATGTCAGCCTTAAAATACCGTTTCTGACCACGTCGTTCGCCATCGTATTATTAAATTCGTAAGCATCAATTCAGTCGAAATGGTCGTCCAGAGCTTTGCCGTCTTAATTTATTGGAAGTGGATGGTGAGTCTCCTTTCTGGAGATGGAAGTGGATGGTGAGTCTCCTTTCTGGAGTTCACAACCTCTCCACCGGTTTGCAGAGCCTGTACAGCATTGTCCTATTTTACCAGAACTACACTTACCTATACGTTTATTGGTCCAAATACCCCATTCTTCCCAAAACTATGTAGACAAGCATGCAATTTATATACTAAAAGCTTTTTGCAAGCATTAACGCGTAAATTCATACGCAACAATGCTCTTAGTCACTAGCTAGCATATACTTGCTTGAATACCACTTCTTACCAACGCACTTAATTCCATCATTTGAGGTAGACTTGCTCCTGCATTTGTTCAAACGATTTCCTAATTTTGGTAAAAAGAAGGCACTCCCACCTTCGGCCGAAAGTATAAATGCTCGATCTGAAATCAGTTTACATCTTCGCCTCGAGACACATTGAACAGGTTTTAATAAAGAGACATTTGATTTACAGCAAGCATGACAATTAAAGGGAGAGAATTTGGTCACGACTTTAAGTGGAAATTGAAATCAATTCCTCTGCGCTTTTACTGGCACTGGGATGTGCATGTCGCTCTTTTTCTTCCATGCGAAATAAGGGTAGAGAGCAATGGAATCGGCCCTCAGGATCGAACGGAGGGGGCCAGAATAAGCGTTCCGTTGCGTCACTTTTATGCGGATATTTTAATTGTAGTCCAACCCCTGTACCAACATGATCACTTCAAATGTGATTACGAGGTGCTAAAAGCGAACTTATTAATTTGTAACTTGGTCGTCCCTTATTAGACCACATATCCGGTAAAACCTGTTTAAATTTGTCGGTGGATCTGATATCACCTCCATCGTGGTGCAAGACGGTTAGAAGTGCGTAAATGATGAGACATTGTGATGAGATAAAATTGAATCTCCAAGACCAAGATTTTCTTCCATCTTGATGAGCACAGATGGCCTGTGTTCACCGACTATTCCAAAGACACACAGGAAATGAATGGTAGGATACGCGATGTCCGGTTGAAAAAATTCGTTCGAGTGCCTTAGCGCGACATTGTCAGTGGCATCTTTGAGCCAACTCACGGTGCTCTAGTTCATGCCATCCCCAAACCCTTCCTCTTTCAATTTTGCAACTAATAGACCTAGATCACAAGCCAGTGCCCGATTAAAGGGCAAACGCACGTAGTGAGTGAATACTTTTTCCTACTTGTATTCTGCTAGTATGGATTCGTCAGACGACTCCAATGCCTGCTCGGATAGATTGTGTGGACTAAATTAACAGGTCGAGAAAGGCAAAGAATTGGATGAGGCTTGGTGATGAGCATAACCCTGCAAAACTATCCTGCATCCTGTGTTCACCTTGGAGTACACCTTCCCAATATCACGCTTTCGTGAATACTTGCGATCTATGCTGCCACATAGAGGTCAATTTGGTGTGCAATTGCACGAGACGTAACGCCTCGATTACCTCTGCTCAAACAGTGGGCAACGGAGCTTCAGCACAATCAGCAATGTCACAAACAGATGCACAGTTGTCTTCGGAACACTCCGCTCTCTTGATTTGCACTTCTTGGTATTTGTGTGACGCCAACCTCATTGTCCACTGCACTGTGTCCTGCTGTGCACTGCCACTGATGTCTCTCATTTTATGGAGCGCTCTGTAGACTAACCCACGGAATGGACACAGCTTGATGATAATGGAAGACGCTGAAGCTCAGCTTCCGTTTACTGACCTCAAAACGAAGATACAACGCGCGTGGACAGGCAATATCAGCATCAAAGTGCAAGCTGAGAAGATTAATTAATGTTTGTAAAGCTTGAAAATTTTATTCGCACCAACCTATGGTTACACACCCAAATACGGCAGTCATACGTCGCATTGATTAGCGTGATAACCATCCAAGCAAAACTTGTAGCTAAGTTTTCAATGCCCCATTGCTCTGCGTCTCGAGATCCACCCACACACCTTCACGTTCAAAAATGCATCTATGTGGTGCGCAGCGAAATGATACAAAATAGGACACATTCCATCAGTGCCTATTTTGCCTTACAATCGTTTATCAAGCATTGTCTTTTACGCTGTACTGCATTGCATCTAAGTATAGCATTTCATATCTGAAAATAAGCTGTACAAATGGCTATTTAAAAAAGTGAAAGAGCGCTGAATGAATGGTGTTATCCGGGTCCACTGTGAGAAACAAGACGGCCTTGGCATAGAATGAATTGCGTGCCAAAGAAGAAAACCTCTCCCAGTGGAGACAATCCATACACTTAAACCAGGTACAGTCAATAAAAGCAGCTATTCACAGAAGATTTACGAGCAGAGTTGGGAAGTATTCGCTGCCTGCGAGCAAATACGTAAATGTGATTTTAGTCCCATACTCCTCTACGTAAATGTGATTTTAGTCCCATACTCCTCCTCATTCCAGCGGAGCCGATGGCAACAATGGCAGTCATGCAAATATATCCCAGGGTAACCGGTGTTGCCAACAGTACTGGCAAAATAATAGGTGATTGCAAAGCGAGAAACATGCAGCCATAGTTTTCCATAGCCCAAGTTCATGACATTGCGTCAAGTATGTAAATGACAAGTCCCGATTTCAGGTAAAGCTGTGCTTGGTTAAAATGCGTCGATATGTGTGGGATGTGAGAAATCGTAATTAAAATGATCCAGCATTTTTCCTGTTATATATTAAAATGAAGTGTTGCCAAAGGCAGCAATAGCTTTTATATTAATTGTAGACAAAAGGCACGGAATACGTGGGAAAGGTTTCTGAAGACTACACTCGGTATCCACATCTAGCATGCCATTTCTGCAATTCCAGTGCAGATTTAGATTGACTTTAAATAATAAAACTTTATTAAAAGCAATTGAGGCAATGTACATGGAGAGGAAAGGATGGGGAAAGGGTAAACGAGAATGCAGGCAGTATTAGCTGGCAGTGTGGCCATAGATGAGTTTGGTGATGGCAATCGCCACGGCCATTCCCGCACACACACCACCAATTATGTGGTTCCACATTCGGACCCCCAGTTGACTGTAGGAGTAAAAGATGGCGAACACATCCGCAATCGCTACGAGGCATGCCAACACCTAGACGCTGACATGCAACCTTTGTGACGAACCGGAGTCAGGGTCGATGCACGCAGCGGCGGTCTGCAAGACAGCGGCGATGAGGGAGAGTAGAAGGGCCACAGAGAGGCAACCCACCACCACCAGCATGACGTATGACTCGAGGCAGGACTGTGAGCACAGCCTCCCACATATCCATCCATCGTTGACGAAGGCGACGATGTCGAGTAATGCGACACCGTAGAGTACAATCGCCTCTCGTATGTACACACTCATGTCGGTTGGACTTGCACTGATCACCTGCACTGATGTTGTGAGTGAGGTGGCCCACATCTGCCACATTTATATGCGCGATGGCATTTGAGTGTGTGTTGAGTGAGTATGGTCAAATTGTAAAGGCGACTGCACCCACGCACTGATGTAGGTCTAGTAGTCAATGATTGTTTGTTTTAAGTTGAACCCCTATGATCGGTATCGTGAATGGCGCTCAACATTCATTGCGTTACCTGAGACGGGTAGTTCTCATTCCAGCCATTTCAATGCGGTGTTCCGTACTTTCCTTGTTCTTACACGGCTCATTTTTCGTCCGATTGGCCCATGCTTTTGGCGCTCTCGCATTGATCCTTATGTCCTGCCTCCCTCCATACTTAATGCTACATGTAACCTCAGATTTTGTGTTATTTTGCAAACCGACACACAGCCAACGAGGTGGCGAAGCATTAACTCTGTGGCATAGATCGTCGTATAGCTTCAGCCTTTCCTAGCACTAGTGGAACTAAACTCTCACCAAACACTCTGCCTGCCTTCCCATGTTACGTCACACTACACACAAGCCGTGTTGTACAAATTCTAAGTTGTATCGCCTACTTACTCGCTTTTCCTATTGACAATGGTCATAACTGTCACGCGGTTTTACTATTTTTCATTGCGCGAGATGCCGTACTCCAATTGCGCATGACCATTCGGTACACAATGAAGCACCATAATGATTAACAGCGCAACCAGCAACCACACGACTGTCGATGAAACACCAATACCACGAAAATTTACGAGAGAGGAGTGACAAGACCTCAAAATAAACCATTTATTTAAAATGCCTACATTGACGCAAGCAAAAGCCGCCCATGTAAATGCATTCGCATTCTATTTCTTCAATGATCTTTAGTGTATTCTCGGTTTCTATAAATGACATCTTTGATCTTATTTACGATATGTCACATGAGTTTGCACTGATTTACTCTGAAGCGCTCTTTCCACTCCTTTCCTACGTGTTAGCTCGCATTTAACACATAAACCATTGCTGCTATTTTGATCCATAATATGATCGAACTCTTATTTAAATCATTCTAAATCCTCAAGTTGTTTTTTCATCGAAGCATTTTAGCTGGGCACACTTCAGCTGAATCAATTCGTGCCACCTCATTGCTTAACCATATGTTATGACCTAGGCAACCGGAAAACCATTGTTGCACATTTCTCGACACATCGTAAATTTTCATTAAAGTAATTTCTTGGTTACTATTGGTCGGTTTAAAGCACATTTTGGTGGTTGCTATTTTTATCTGCTTATTTGCACTTTGGAACAGTTTAGGGAAAAGCCACTTTCGCACATTTACCCGCAGACAGGAGACGCTTCCTAAATCTGCTCAAAAAGCTTTTGTGCAAAGCTACTTTTTTGGAATTCGCCTGGTTCACATGCATGAATGCCTCCTCTGACAAATATTTTCTTCTTTGACACGCATTTCATTATATGTCAAGGCCGTCTCGTTTCTCACATTGGATCTAGATGTCAGCGTTTATTTCCTGTTGTTTCTAATTTCAAGTAGCTTTAGCTATGTAATTTGTGGCATGACATACTTGGATGCCATTTGGTATAGTGTGACAGACAAGGCTTAACAAAATATTGGATAAAGGAAATTAGTACAGGCAAAATGTGCAACGCATCAGTGCACAATTGAATTTGTGGGTGTGTGGGTATGTTTGAGGCGTAGAGTGTTAGGGCATTGCAAATTTAGCTATAAATTACGCATGAGTATTTCTCACGCTATGCAATTTGACGCATGAATACCCTACTTGAGTGTGTGCAACCAGATTTGTTTTGCGTTTTGTTTTGTTTTGCATTTTTCAAAAACACTGCACATATTCGCTGTTGTCAAGCATCTTGCTGAACTTCGTGTTGACAAACGAGTGAAATAGAGCACCACTTAATAACAACGGAGGAGCGTGAGGACCAGCTTCTGACTGTCGAATTTCGTGCACAATGAAATGCAGGTGGAGGGCAAAATCAACATCAAGATTGCTCTTCATTGAGAATGAAATAGTTTGAGGGCTCGCAACCCCTACTCACAACCCACCTGTATGCTGTAAACTGAGGCGCAGCAAGATAACTGTGCATGCGAAAATGATAAATAATTTTAAATACCCCATAGCTCCAAGTTCTGCGATCCACCCGCAAACTTCCACTCTCGACATTTCACCCTTGCATTCCTCAGCAAGAGAGGTGAAATTGTGGCGTAGATTTCGCGAGTGTGCATCTGACTAAGCCGATTACACCACAGAGCATTTTTGTTAAACTTCATCTGCTGCGCTTAATCCTCTTACGCACACGCTTTTTATTCTACCGCCTATAATGCGTTGCACCCATGAACCTGCTCAATATGTAGGGAAAACCTGAAATATATGGTGGGGAGGAAGGCGGCAGTGTCATAGTATAAACTGCATGTCACAAAATATGTTTCTTGTTAGCAGTGTCTAATTATGCATGTTAACCAGGCAAGTTCTGTTAGTAGCGCTGCACAAATGCAAGATAAAAAGATTTGGGATCATTTACAGCCATTGATTGCGTCTCAGTCCAGCAGCCTGGGTGACACTTATAGGGTCCATATTTGCATATGCGAATGTAGTCCTTCTTTTTGGCAAGAACTTTAAAATAACATGCAATCAGATGCGAAGAAATGACAACCACCAATTTCCAGTAAGCGTAATCAAAGAAATTACTTAATCAATTTAATGACTGGAGTAGATAGCAAGTAAAGCAGTGTGTGAATAGAGCCAACTAGTATGGGTGCCTTTGGCCTCAACTAACGGCTGTGTTGCGCGCATATCGAACCCTTAAGAAGCACCTCCCAAATGAGTTATCCATTGCGGAAAATCATACTATCAACTCTGTGCCTATTTCCACGTCATTGGCGGCAGGTGTGGCAAACAAGTTTTTTGAGACCACCCTTGGTATTTACTCACACATCAATTCCACACCCATCATATACACCCATTTCAAGATTCTACTACAAACCTGAGTTGATATGGGCAAACGAAGATTCGATGAAGTAAGGTGGAACAGTGCAGATGGGAAGAAAAGAAGATGGTCCATTCTGTAGCCATAGCTGATTTAAGTGATCACGATAGTCAAGGCCGAATGTACACGCAAGGAGAAGCCGCGATCTGATTCCACATGCATGTCACTCATTGACTGCAGTGGTATTTGATGGCAAACTAATTAGAAAACTCGCAACAGTGCACAATTTTATCACACTGAGAGAGAACTATGCAAACGAAGTGGGCAGCTAAACTCCAAATGCTCCATAATGTACACCACTCAAATTACGGCTCAGTCTTAGCCTAGATAATTCACTATTACACTTAACAGTATGAGGGACAAAAAGAATGTATATTTCTCACCTCTGACTTCGTCTAGTCCTATCCTGACACAATAAATTGCCGGCACAGTCGATTGTACCCACTCATTCTGTTCTACCCCTAATAATGTGCCATCCAAACACGGTCGCTTACTGTACGGAAAGAGCAGGATCCTGCAGCTTTAAGTGCGGGCGGGTCACTGTCAATAAGATGAAGAGACTCTTTTCCTTCGTCGAGCATTTTTAGATCTCAAAAGTTCCTTTGATGAATGAGGAGGTAGCCTGAGCACTCCATCCATCATCCTAAATTTCTAACACAGTGGATTTTAACACCAAAAGAACCACCAAATATAAGTATTGCAATCTTGCTCATGATTTAAACGCGTTTACTGTTTAGTAGCAGTTATAATAAGTGACTTCCAATGCTACCGATGTTTTGGATCATAAATTACCGGAAAGTGCTTCGAAAAACATGACTAGTTTGCCTTAAAATGACCCACACGACAGGGATGAAATCCTGTTCCAGAAGGGACAATGTAGACATGCCCAGCAAACGCAGTCAATGTTCTTGCCCTGGGAAGCAAATGCAAAGCAATCCCATTCTCTCCAATGCTTCATGGAAACGTATGAATAGGGGCGTAATCTTGCAGCTGACCTATCACAACATTCTTTCCCTGCCACAACTTTAGCGAATATCATACCGGAATACCACCTCTGCCCCACTTTAAAAACGGAGCCAAACTCTGACCACCTTAAGGCTGTTTGCATAAAAAATTAAAGGCAGAACACCTGATTACCTTGCATACATCAATGTGAGTTCCTTCAGTCCTAACTAGTCACTGCGACGAAATCCATCGCAGACCACACACACTTCAGGTAATCTCATGCATTATCGAACTGCCTGTCAATTGGTGGTGGAAGAAGTTCCAGTAACAAGCTTGGACATATTGTTACGCCTTCACCACTCAAACCTCTGACATTTGACAACAACAAATGATAGGCTACCTACTGTGGACCGACAGCAGTCGAGCTGTGTGATGATCGCGACGCATAATTGCACCGAACGTCACTCAAGAGGCTCACTTGACAACTGAACAGTCCACACAATGTGCGTCACCGCACGGGGTCGACTGGGCACAACTTCGTTGCAGACTGCACTCATCCGTATCCAACAATCAGGCACCGCTCCCGATGTTTTGCAATCTCGGCGAATAAGGACCACCTTTATGAAACAGTAATTCATGCACGCGGTGGTCTCCTAGGCACCATAATTAATTCCAGCACGCATTGCACTAGCAAAGAAAATCCGGATCACACAAGTTAATGGCAACTGACTAGTGAGAGTCTTCAACTTCCTTCAGTCGGTTTTAAAAATGAGAACAAAAGACATATATTTGGGTTGACTTTCAACGACTGCTGATTTGTCAAATAAATGTCAGGTTTAACGCCATCAACATCTGCAATAGGAGAGGGAAGAGGACTTGCATTTCGGACAGCAAGACAAAAACAAACAAATGAACTGCTTATACTTCAAATCCCGCCATCATCTCACATCACTCGTCTCCACCACCTACTGCGTCTGCACTCTCCATATCGCACCGACCAACTGCGGCCTCACCAACTTCCATAGCCTCAACGAAAGGCACCGGGACAACAGCTGAGGCAGCAGAACCATCAACATTAGTGCCCATGATTTCAGACGCACCAAGAGGCACCAAGTCGGTGGCAGCATTTGCATGTCACTCATCAACGCGACCTAAAACAAATAAGGCACAAAAGGAGTAGAGTTAGTGGGCAACAGTTATCAGTAGAATGAGGAATTTGGCGCAAAAGGGACACACAACGGGAAAGACGAGATCAAAGATGCGGTGCTATGACACCGATTGCAAGCTTGCATCCTAGTTACCTCAAGTGCTACTGAAATCTCTTTAGCCCCTGCACCAGCAAGTCAGTTGTTGTTTCTATGTGGCATAAGTTTTGTAGGTGTGCAAGCATGCAGGTTAGGTGTTAGCGGTGCAGTTTTGAGGGCTTGCCACTGCTTTCTCGGCAACGACAAGACACTGAGTTGAACAGCCGCCTCTAGCGCAGACGAGTTTTCAGTCGCATCCTCACTTCGACATATTTGCAATACATACATGCTTGACAAAACGTTTCTCAATGTTTGGCAAGAAGCATTCGTCAAACGCGCTTCTTGCCACTGAACCATCGTCATCCGATCTCGAGGGAGAAGGGTACCCTCTGAAACAGCACAACCCTCATCGCTCTGCCCATTTCATACCAAGCACAAAGAAGTGGTCTCCTTGAACCAGCGCAACTCTACTCATTCTTCCTTGGTATTCGAATCACTAGCGAAAAGCGCTTGCTACCTGCTCTCCCTCTATCCGTCTTGGAGGAATAAAAGACGAGTCTGTCATGCGAGTGAATAGATTTTCTAGGAAAATAATTGAGTGCAGGACCAAAACCTGAAAACATCAGTTCATCTAAATCAGATTTTTTTTACAATTAGGCGCCAGGTCTTCCTCTTCGCTCCCTTCACCATTCCCTTCTCCTTATCCAATAGCATAATTGCATGATTCAAAAGGTAATGTGGCACATCGCGTACTTCTTCACACTTCTTCTGGCCTCGCAAAGTACTCAGTAAGCCAAGGGACTACAACCGCGAAGCATATGAGGGGCAGCCAGGGCGCGAAAGAGGCTTCCTGCTCTCACCCATCTCATTGTCTGGGAATGGAGGTTGAGGAGGGAGGGACAAGCGAATGCGTTGGTAAACTGCTATCATCACATACAGTAATTGCACACGAAGAATCAGCTACTGCCTCTCTGGAGGTCGTCAATTCACTAAAGTTGATTGACACCTTTCAAAAGCTGCTTCATGGCATTGTTTCGTGTTGGATCCAACTCGTGGTCTCTCTGCTATTGAATGTTTGAGGGGCATGAGGGGAAGGAGGACTAAGTAGCCGATGATGGCGTTAGTGGAGGCATAGGAGATATTGTCCTATTGGGCATGTGTAGTGCTTACTCGGAGGCAAATCTACGAGGGTAGCAGCGTCATCGCCAAAACTGTATGCGAGTAAAGAGAGGAAGACGGATCACTGGCACACTCCAATTTGACAGTGGTCTCGAGGAAACCGCTAGCTACTCAGAGGATGCACAGCATCACCAGACCGACGGCATGGTACCAGTTCAGCAACGCAAAGCCCTCGTAGGCACAGGAGGAGGCTGCGTAGACCGCTTCGCTCTCCGGCAGCATCATGAGCAAGTTACCAAAGTGAATAACTTGCGGCAACACCGCTGTTTCATAAATTGTTGGCATAATCGTACAATTGAAATGGAGTTTAATGACAAATGAATGTCTTCTATTCACCTTCATGTGGTCGGGATCGGGTAGATGGTAAGTGGTAGAATGGTAGATGGTAGATGGTAGTTGGTAAGTGAGTGGGCGTGAGAGAGGAGGGGCAGTCGATTGCACCAGCATGTCATCACCTCCTCGGTGTAAAATCGACAGTTTGCTTGTTCTGACGTCGGCATTTATCGCTTCCTCATTGACCTTCACTTCTCTGGAAAGAGTACTATGAGGGCAGGTGTGGGACACTCCTCAGCCTTGGTAACATGCTGGACGGGGCAGAGCGATGAGGGATGTGCTTGAGGATGACTGCGATTGCGTAGTGAATAGCGGGTTTGGTGACCGCCTTTTAGCTGCCCAAGAGGATTCTCGTAGTGTGTGGATCGCAGCGCAGGGAAGTGACAGATAAGCATGGATAAACTGGTTCGCATTCCTAGCCATGGTGTGCATTCTGAGGTCTCTGAGACTGAAAATACACAACGTTTAGAGTCCACACACTCCACAGGATATAGAAACTGTGGAGAAGTTGTTGACAACTTGCTATGCTGAGAAAATGAGCCCCATCAAGTCTGTTGCTCATCGGATGCCTCGTTGGCAGGTGAGTTAATTGCGTAACATCTTGCACGATAACCATATCAACCTGACCCTTCCTTCCAACTTCACAATCAGTCAATCAATTGGACTGCCAGTATGCTTTTCAACTAGGAGGCCACAAACAGCATAGCGATTGCAGACTGTGAGGATGAATAAAAATGATTTTGTAGTAGGTGATTTTTGTCATCATCCTAAGACCACAATTAAGCTACCTGGAAGGATGCCTACGAGATACTTTAATTACTTCTATTTCCTTGAAGGAACATGAATATTGGGCTAAAAGGGACAAGTGAATAACTGAGATAGATGCAGAGGGACGAGAGGCCATAGAATAGGAATGTAAGTGGGTAAGGGAGGAGGAATGAGGATTGGAAATAGACATCGTAGGATGTTTCGGTGCAGTGCTGTGGTGCAGCGTGCCTTATTTCCTTCCCTCTTTCTCCCATCCATGCCTGGCCTGATTCTCTTACCCACTACTCTAGCCATGTGGCTAAGTAAAATGCAAGGGAATTGATTTAACGGAAGGAATCTAAGTTTCTTTTCAGTGGCACACTAACCCTCCTCCTTCTCTTCCTTTTCCCCCCCTCAAACAGGCTTGCAATTGAGCTTCAAAGTGGAGGACTACCTCGTTGGTGAGGGGGAGGGAGAGGGGCAGCGATATTAGTCACCAATAACAGGCACATGGGCACGTTGTTGCGATTGGATAGCTCCGATTACCTCACTGCCTCCTCGCCCAACCACGTGGATGGTGCTTAGCAGGTGGGTGGGGGCGACGGGCTGCAGTCACAGCAAGCGGCCGCCCGTGGGTCGTCAGCGCAAGGCTCCCTCGAGGAAAGGTAGAGGCCGGGCACAATACTCCCCTACCCCTCTCCTTGGGTCGCAACATTGTCAGCGAAGACAGCATGTCAGGTGAGTGAATACCACTTACCTCTCTTCACTCTCTACCTGTCCATCGATCCATCCATCCATCCATCCGGCTCTCCACCCATCGTCATTATCACTGTTTTCTCTCCCATTATGACAGTTAAATCGGAGTCTCGCCAACAGTCTCCTCGTCCTTCAGTAAGTGCGCCTTCATTTATTACTACTGCCATACTACTACTACTACTACCACTGCTACTATCCACTTCATTCTTGCCTCATTGCATCATGCGGTTGTGATGGCACGTATGCACTCACGTGTATTAGACGCGTTAGCAGCTAATATACACTCCTTCCCCTCCTTACTCGCCCCCTCTCCCCTCATAATGCGTCTAATGTCTTTGCAGTGGTGAAAACGCCTTTGCAGCAACATTCGACGTGTGCTGTATTTTCCTTGTACTTCTTGTTGTCCTTGTCGTTGTCGCTGTTGATGTTGTTGTTGTTGTTGTTGTCGTTGTTGCTGTTATCGTTTCGGGTTGGCTGACGTGTAAGTGGAATATATTTTGTATAGTTAATAAAACGAGATGATGACTTTAAGCTCCGCGATCATATGAGCTAAGCCTTCGGAGAGTAGGAAGAGGCATGGCCCACATCAAAATACCCCGTCGATGTGGTCGCAACGCCAATCACCTCCAGCTTCTGACGGTGCAACAATGGCGGCAGGACTGGAGACAGTTGAGTCGTCAACTGCTCTTTGGCCAAGTGCAAGTATCTCACCTCTGCCACCACTCCACTCAAGCAAGAATGCATTGCCGTTCACCATCGCCCTTTTTATCTTTTGTGCTCACATACCTCCAATGTGTGTTACTTGTTTGGTGACATTCGGCTTGTGTCCTCTGCCTGACCTCATTACCTCTCCTCATCATGAGTAATGCATGGCAGAGGTGACACTATCACTGTTGCTATGGTGGCCGTGTGGGTGGAAGATGGCGTGCCTACTGCACAGTAGGCATTCTGATTGCTGGCTATTTGAGGGGCCGAGTGCCTGGTGAGATGCGTGCACTCGAGGCTACCACATGTTTGACATCCCTCTGCCTTTTCACTCTTGCGGACTGTCAGCGTTGGAGTGGCAGTGAGTGTAGCAGGTGGTAAAGAAGTGCTAACTGTCGGATGACACAACTACCAGCGAACTGTGAAGAAAGGAGGGAGAAAGTAGAATGGGAGGCCTACTACAGCATTACTCATGGCCTGATAGTCTACACTGATGGCAGGTGGCGTTACAATANTCGCATCTTAAAAGGCGTGGTAGGACCACCAAAGTAGGAAAACGTGGCTTTAGACGTCTTAAGTGGAAGTTTTCAAGATGGGACGGACGACAAGAGAAGGTTGATTTAAGCGCTTGGCAGCAACCCAGAAGACGAGATAAACTTCTTTGCGGACGAACAATCCACTCTATGCTTTTACTCTTACCTTGCTAGGTAATGGTTTTCTCTACCCTTTCATGAAGCGGCAAGCCATGTCTGTGAAACGCTGCACAGATACGTGATAAAAAATTGCAAGAATGATTGGAATGCTCAATGGTAGACAGTAGCTAAGTTTAGTTTGCATACTCAATGAATCTCTCCTGACATCGCACACTCAAGCAGAACTTTCTGTCACTGTCTCTTCCGAAGCAGCTGTTTCTTACGACAATAAAACTACGTTCGTGGCCACCTTCAGTAATGCAAATTTATCAGTTCCGACGTAGCCACGATGGCATGGCAACTGTAGTCATTAGATGAATTTGCATTTTAACGCTAGTGCAACTCACTTGTCTTCCAATCGTGTGACAGTGAATGCTTTACAACAGCCTCCCCATCGTTGATGTACATCAAGCCTAGATACTTGTTTCGCAACATTTTCTGTTGATTGAAGGATAAAACACCAGGCGAGTTGAACAAATGCACGGAATTACTTGGACAATCTTGCGTGACGCAAGTCGATAGGGACGATGGCAGATTCGAACTGTATTGTTTTCTCTCCTTCTCCTCTTCTCCCTTTTTCCTATCACTAAGCAATTCGTGGGCAGAAGATCCTCAGACTTATTATGCAACTAATCTCACCGACAAACTTGTGCATGTGCAAAAATATTTTTGTGTTCGATACTCTCAGTCAAATCGAAAATCCGTACGGAGTTATTACAGGTGAAAAAATCATCAACGACAATACCACGTTCGAGCGATTTTTGAAAGAACCACTTACAGATCTTGACACAAAGTTATTCTTAGCTGCAGTGAGGTCTGCCACCAAGACATTTTGTTCACACGTTTTTTAACTTCGAAGCCCTGACTTCGTGGTTGCAACATGGTTTACGTGGCTTGTTTTGCTCCAGCACAATTCAGATGGCCTCCATTCCCTTTTAACATTTCGTGAAAAGGTTTGCTGTAGCTTTTGTCTGATGACAACCGGTGAGTGCGTGTAAGCTCTTTTGTCGAAGTGAAATAGCGGATGGTAGTGGGTGATGCTTGGCAGCATGCGCGGCTGCTATCGGTCCTTAAAGTTGGCAACATCAATGTCAGTGGCAGGTAGGAGTGCTAGCCGTCTACTAAATGAAGGCAGCAGCGGACTTCGGCATGACATCTGCAGTGATCTTGGAAATGAGAAACAAATCTGGTTCTCCGAGGCCTTAATCTCCGTCTGGTGGTATTGGTGATTATTTTAATTGTCCTAAAATAAAACATCTACCACTCTGTCACAATAACTGGACCTCGATGACACTAAATTGGACCAATCTGCAGCAAAGGTAGTCATCGAATGAAGTGTCACCTGATTGGTTAGTATCATTGCGGCGGCATAAGCTTGACACGGCATGGACCAGTCTTGTCGGCATTGTATTGACGGGACATACTTATTATGATAGGAGCAGGGAAGTATGAGAGCAAAGTACTTACGACGGGGCAGCTTCAGACACTTGAAAGGATCCATGAGCGTCCGCAACCATGTGGAAATTGTCCGCCCACCTCTGGCCCACTAAGCGTATTTATGCAGCACAAGTATTAAAATATTAATGCATGTGTGCGCATTCTAAAAGGAGGTGATAATGATATCTGCGATGCTTCTGCAAAAGGGCAAATAGCAGCGTTTTGGGTAAGACTCCGTGCGAAACCGGAAAACGCGGTCATTCTTAAGTCGTTTTACTGTTCCCAATCGGAAATCACGATCCAGTTCAATCAGACTAGTTCTTAAATCACCAGTCAGTGTATGCCACAAGGAGCGTGCTGCGTGACAAAAATTTTTGCGATCAGAAGCTTGGACAAAAGGTTAAAACTCAAGAACAGGACTTGAGATGGGACGAGCGTCCTTAGCCTGCCTGGCAGTGGTTGCTTTTCTGCATTCAGCCAAAGGATTGCCAAGATTGCAATGGGGCATGCTATTAGCGGGGAACATAACTTTGATGGTATGCTCCTTAGCTCCCAGATGCAAACTGCTGGTGTTGTCATACACACTCCTCCTTGAGGCAGGCAATGCTAAGTAGGTGGTCGCTACATAATGACGCAGGCACCAAATTTCGTTCTCGATGCATGCAAAAAACTCCTCTGAAGGATACTGAGGGGATGTGGAAGTGATGGTGTAGTGAGTAAAAGGAGCAGCACTCAAAATAGCAGATTGAGAAGTATATACAAGTGATGAGTTCAAAGGATTAAACGATAGAAGGTAAACTGATCTACTTAGAATAGGATTTTATGCATCTTTGGCTTTATCATTCAGCTAAGTAATCAGGATTATAGGCGTTACTCAGGTCTGCACATAAATTTCATTGTGACGAAGAACGACAAAAGCCCATTTAATACATGGGCCTCTGACGAGGCGGAGAAAGGAAAGCAAAGATGAACGAATGGGTCACTTTCGTTTGAGGTAGCACGACGGACTCTTAGCGCTTGATATAATCTCAAAATTACTACCTCTTTGCAAATATGGAGACGATTGCGCACAGCTGGATTCCTACCTGTGTATACGTTAACATTATCCGAATCGTCACAAATGGCACGCACAGTGGCTGAGTGACTTGATTAAGGCGCATATTGAATGTGTCTCTTTGTGATAAGAGAGGGTTAGCACGTTTCTTACAGCTGCAAAATAATAGTAGGTGAGACGATCAGCGGAATATGTCAGGGGATTAACGCTCGTGTAATGAGATTGGTAAGGGGTCCTACTGTTTGTAACGCAAGGGAGAGCAAGGAATGTTGTGCAAGGCTACCGACAAGGTAATGACATGGGGCAATCCCACCACTCTGAACAGTGAGCTGTTGAAACATTGTCTCAAGTTCATCAAATCAAAGTGTTTTATGCTACCAGTGGACGCGAGGTGCAACCCTCTGCATCTGTCTCAAAAAGGTATTGCGTTTGTTGTTGCTACGTATAATGCTCCACATGCGTTTGTGCTACCATCATGCAGCGAATTTAGCTGCTAACAAGTGCACGCATAAAGTGAGGAGGAGAACCCTCCTCTGCTAATGGTCAGGCGACACCTCGACCCAACAGCACAAAGCCAATTGATACTTGATTTTCACTAGAATGTGTAGACTCATAGGAAATGTGAATGGTGGATTGTTGTAAGCAATGCGAGAGGGTCAGTTTTTGCTCATATTTTGGTAATGCCTAGCTATAGTTAGGCCTGAGAAGATTGATGGAATTTTCTGATGAATAATTCATTGGCATGACTAGTCCTTCAACATAATAGAATGTCGCGCCTGTTATTGTTACCCCTTTCAACGGTGGTCACCACGACTAGATGTACTTTAATCGTGACACAGCTGTTCATATTAGGTCAACGCAAGGTCAAATTTGGCGTGTAAATCGGTGGTGTATTCACGGCGTTTCTGCTGGTCAGCCAGTCCTCACGTCACGTGCAAAGCACCGCACACCTCAGTTTATTCGTACACCAGCAAATCAAGCCTTCCTTCTACATTCAAAAATGTGTTTACATTCACGCTTGGTAGCCATACTTAACGTCGTAGAGATAGAAGACGATATTTGATGGCAAAATAAATATCCCTGTTCGTTCTGCATAGTTTGCATAATTCTCTGAGTGATTTATCCACGCGTGGACTTAGTTAGCCTCCCGCACAACTCCATTTCCAGATGTTTAACACCTCCAAAATGCCGTGATCCGCAACATCAGTAGTAGCTAAGTTATCCTAGCTTCAATGTAGAGGAGAAGCGAGTGGTCTTCCAAGTGTGAGCAGCACAGTGTCGATTTGCCCTTATGCCGAAATACTACTGTTAAGACGTCACTTGGTGGCAAATGCGAGCTCGTGAGTCTCGATTGACATCAGCGCTTCACAAACTGCCATATTTTCAGACTGGTTCAACTAAATCCTTGGAATGTAACTATAACAAACAAAATCATTTCTTCTTCTCCATGTGGTGTCATTTCTGTTCTAGATTTGCATATCCGTTATGGTATGGACGCAATGCATATTGTACAGACTTCTGACCTATGAATGAAGTTAGCTTGACGTAATTATTTTAAGGTTTTTAGGTGGCTGCAGCGTACACAGATGTGTAGCGGAATCTGAAGGTAGCAGAGCCTTAGAAAATACCGCAAATGACTCCAGTGGATCCACTGGGCTTGGTTTAGTCACTGATGTTTGGCAACAGCGCTTTGGCATTGCTTGCGAGTAGTATTCACTGCGAGTTGAGAAGCATGTAGATCACTACGTATAATTTAATTCGTAGCATAAGTTCATTTGGCTAAATGAGGCTTTGCTTTTAATGCTAACAACCCACTTTTTGGAAGTGGTTGCTAAATAAAAGCAACTTGGTCATAGATTGGCCACGTTTTCCAATGTGCGTCCCTCCGCACGTTTCCTTCTTAAATGGCTATTTAGGGGTCTGGGTTCGGTTGCGAATATTGAGCACATGATGTGAAGCAAACCGGACTTGAGTTATTACAGCGTCTAGCGTTGCAAAGGAAGCATACTGATTAAGCATGTTGTTCACGTTTGGCTAACAGAAGGAATTCGTACTACTGGTATGGCGCGGAATAAATTCAGCCCACTGAAGGCTAGATGGTGTAACGGTGATTTTAATGGCACGATTAAGTAGCGTTTTGCAGGACAAATGACGGAAGGATCCCATCTTGACAGGGTTCTATTTCTCTTTGGAGGTCAAATAACCTTACGATGCGTCCATGGGAAGGGTTTAGTGATATCCAAATCGCCCTACTTAAACGGGACTTAAGTAGCTTGAAACCATTGCAATCACTCATGCGCACACAGCACATTCACTGGTACTTCCTCATGTCTAGCTACAAGCCATCTGGTTGTGTTCGAGCTCAACAGAGTGAGGCGGTGGAGAACTGAACCTAGGGAAACGTCTTCCTTCCCTCCAATCGAACACAATTGCCACACAAATAAGGGGTAGTACCAGAGGCTTCATGACGATATCATTGCTTCAGAAATGGGAAATCGTCTTTTTCCACTCATTATTGAGACAGCGATGGGATTATGTTGGTTTGCAGAACAAGCATTAGAAGCTGTCTGTCTTGCGCCTTGCAGTGATGAGCCAGCAGACCGCTGTCAGTGCTGCTCCCTCCCACGATTGCTTCTTCGTTAAGATTGTGCATTCGGCAAGCATTTAAGATTTATTGGACATTTACTTTACACTGCCGAACGTTCACTCGAAAAAAAGGGCACCTAGAGCGCCAATCGAGGAATTCGTCTTTGCACCAACGCAAGTGCGAATGTGCAGAATTTCATCTGTTTGTTGAGTCGCTCGAAAGCGGAGCCGTGCGCTGCATCATCATCTTGCCTTGTGCTAAATACCATTACCCTGTCACTAAGGAATGCCCTCATCTGTTAACTCTACCCGCTGCAGCAAATTAAATGCCAGAGCGAAGAGGATAACCGTCAAACGCATTGCTGCAATGGTGGCAGCAGTAAGCAGCTTTATCCCTTTCAAAACGGCCATGGACAGCGCAAGTTGGCTTTAAAATGGGAGACCAAATCTGTGGTGATAATCTTTGCAGCTGATGCGTTTTTTTCTAAGAGCAAAGGAAAAGGAGATTGTTGATCGACATTTATTTTGCCAAAGCTTTAAAACCATCGGCGTCACTTGAGGCAATCATGTGGCAATCAAATCTGATCTGATCTGCTGCTGACCTGCATGCCAGTTTGAAGCACACATCCCTTTCTCATCATCAGCATCGGTGGCAGATTTGATGAACTGCGTCACGAGGCGTGTTTTTTTCTGCACCACATCGGCTCTGAAGGTGTCTTTACGCGAACCTGTTAAGCGTAGCTCCTCGTAGTTTTGACTACGGTCCTCGTGGACCATGTTGTCAGTGGCTTCTGTGTGTGTTACATGGAATGATCTTCTGTCCTCCATTACCTTGGCCACTTCATTATCGTGCCCTTAAACGGAAGTATGGCACAC